>JAAGKR010001948.1:53598-108306 GCA_011419295.1 Clarias macrocephalus | reverse complement strand
CACTGCACTTATTTTTGAGCCCATTTGTTATTAGACATCAACATCTTACAGGGACCTGAATGAGCCGTTACTATAGAAACAATAATTGTAGCACAAAGGCATCGATATATGCTATACCTGTGTATATATACTGCTTATAGCTAAAACATTTTGTCTAAGCTCCTGTTTATTGAAAATTTGTCAACACCTGTAAGCCAATCGCATTCGAGAATTCAACAGAGCTGTGGTATTAGATGGTAACAGAAGACCCATGGTGAACAATGTCGTTTTAACCCCTCATTTATAATTGATAACACCATGTGCATTTGGCTACATTCACCCACTGCCCAGGCATTAATGGGTCATAAAGCTGAAATGAACCATTTCAGTGAACCACTGATGCTCCTAAATCCATTTTATCCCAAGACTATAGTGAATTAAGAAAGCTGAGGATTAATCTAAATGATGGGAATTGATTGAGGCAATGCAGCCTCAAAGGGCCTCGGAAGAATTAAAGCAGGGGGAAATGTGACTGAAATACAAAGTGAGAGAGAGAGAAAAAGAGAGAGAGAAATATAAAGACAGCCTAAGAGGGAAAGAGTGTGATGGAGAGAGAGCCAGAGAGACACTCTGCAGTATTTATAATTAGAAGATTAGAAGGTATACACGTTTGCCAGTTTTCTTCCATATCTATGGAACAAAAGCAGTCAGTAAAATGTCATTCGTGTGAAGATCCAGAAAAGGTTGGCGACATGATTAGACTGCAGCATGTCACTGAACAACCAAATACGTCCCACTTGTCATTATGTGAATAATATGCAAAGGTGGATTTCCCTGAAATTGCACAATATGTAAACACACTTAAAAATAATGAGAGGTGACAATACATGAAAAAAAGGCGAACCATTTGCAATGCAGGGGAAAATAAATGAATCCTGTAGGGGAAGAAAAAAAAATTGGATTCAAATGAAAACGTTTAAAATAAGAAATATAAAATGAATAAAAATGATGAAGTTAAATGAAACCACATGTGCCTTGTGTGAAAATAAATGGATCAGGGAAGAAAAAGAAAAAACACCTAGTATAAACAGTGCTAAACAAAGGAAATTAAAATAAAAAAAAAATAGCTTAAAATTTTAAATTGTGTGTGCTACAATAAGCATAACAATAAGAAAGGATCTTTAAAAAATATATATCACATCAAACAAGAATGAAACATATAACTAAAAAACAATAAAACAAACTACATGTGAAAATATTGGATCATATGAGAGACATTAAAACCTAACTAGATATATAAAAAATATATAAAAATAAAATTTTGAACCACATGAAAATGTCAAATGATGAGAGAGAAAAATCACACTAAAGTCATAAAATATGCCACAACATCATAATAATCCTAAGATAAGTAAAAACAAACCCTGCAATCCATGTACAGTATAAAATGGGTTAAACGTGTACACTTTACCTGTTTATACTGTATGTACAGCTCTGCCGCATACTGTATACAGAACATACTTATTTTTCAGTCAGCACTGCCTATATACCCATGCTGATATGCTGATGTGCAGCACGTGGCTATGTATCAGCATATCAGCATATCAGCATGGGTATATAGGCAGTACGCCAGTTTTTTTCTGATTTTGTTGAGTTGGTTTGGTTACATTCAGGGGTTGAAGTGGGATTTGGCAGAAAAGCCTGAAACCCAGTGTAGTGGCGCAGTTGCTCGAAATAACTCCCATATTGCTACGTACTGCGAGCGCTGATGAACTACTTCTATGTGGTTATTTATGTACAGTATAGTGACCAATCAACAGATCAGAGATATCTGCCACTGTCCCCGCCTGTCAAAAATCAACTTGCAAATGCTAATTATTTTGACGTGTACGTGCACAGCTTCCTCCATTGAGCAAAACTTTCAGACAGATTTTTTGATCCCATGGAGTTTTGAGACAAATGCACTTCTTCATGCAAACATTTTTTTTACACAATGTAAGGCCATAATTAACTACGTTTAGTGGGGCAAGCTGATTGTTTAAGGCAAGAAGATTAAGCCAGTCAGAAGCAAAGTAGGGTAGGACAGGGAATTGCTTTGCCAAAATGGGAGAAAAATATTATTTTCCACAAATCTGCCTTTTTTGCTTTTTTTGGTGGACAGCCCACATAAAAAAGAAAAATATAGTATAGTTACTTCTCCGGGCATCACTACACCACTGCCTGAAATATTCACATACTGTAAACGTCCGGTTGCAATATTTTGCCAAATAATACATTTTTCGCTTTGAATCAATCACTTGAGACTAGAGTGACATTTACAGAAAAAGTGCATTTGTTTTAGTGCTGCCCTGTTTGTTATTTATTTTATTTCATTTTTTTTAAACAAATCATTGAAGTTCACTGACTGTACTGAATCAATAAAAGATTTGTTCTAACTTATAAATTGTGCACATTGATCAGCCTCTCCCTCTAGTCAAAGCTTCAGGCATTGATGTACGGCTAACAGTGAGAACTCAATCCTTTCTTCACACGTTCATTGTTGAAATCTTTAAATCATCAGTATGTAACAGGATGTAATTTTTTTAATGATTTTTTCATAGAGCGCAATATACAATATTGACATTAGCATTTTGTGTGAAATAAACAAAACCCTTTATTTAAAGTGAAGATGAAGTAGTTTCACAAGTTTTTAATCATTTGAGTTATTTTGAACTTAAGGCTGATGGTGCAAATAGAAGTAATAGACTGAGGCTTAGCAATCAGTCTAGCATTACACACTCACACTCACTCAATCTTATTCATGTAGCGAAGAAAAAGTATGTGCAAAAATTTGCACCTGACAATTAATAAAATTATGTAACTTGAGAAAATGAATGAACTGTGTGTATTTAGAGAAAAATGCATGAGGAAAAAAATCATGAAAGAAATTTAATCAGAGGAGGAAATTAAATAAAATAATCAATAAATGAATCATACTGAGGTTGAAAGTGATTTAGCTTCAAGAGGGAGCTGCGATTGTTCCTCTGTGGCTCTAAAATGTTGCCTTTGCTTAGGTAGAATAATGTTTTATATAGTGTCAAACATCTCGTCAGATCAGCTGGAGACGCGTGTGTTTGATGATTTATTTATGTAGTTTGCTAAATAAGCTAAATCAATGGCTATTAGCTTCTCGTGCTTGTTTGCCCCATTTGCCTTGAGGCTCCAGTACAAAAAATTTTAAAAAGCAAACATCAAACACAGAGCGTGCCTTGCCTGATTGGCGGTAGAGTTTGTAAATGTAATTCCTGATCAAACCGTTTCTTTAAGCTACTCCTACTCCGTACTCAACGTCGGTATGAGACTTATGTGCAAACGTTTTACAGGCGTGGCATGTAGCCTGATCGTGATGCTAAGCTGACCTTTCATGTGTTCTCCTGGAAAACATCGAACGCTACCCGAGTTGGTTTTTTTTATTTTTTTAATTCTTGCCGACGCAGAGCTCGGGCGCTGCGTGATCTTCAGCCCGAATGAAATGTTGAGGAATGTGTCTGTGCAATCTCCTCAATCGGATTAGCCGTCTTGTTCCAACATTCCGCACCCACAGCGGCAGACTGACAGCTACGTCTGAGCTCAGCGCTATGATCTTTAATGCATATGTAGCCTGCTGCTCTGATAAATAAAAATGTCACGTTCTACTTCAGAACCAATTTCTCATCACAGGAAAGTTTACATCCTACCACCACCAAATGTGCGCATTCTCTTAGAGTTTCTTTCCTTTATACTGCGCAGAGCCGCGCGGGCTTTTAAACGAAGGCCAAAGTAAAGAGGTTATATCGAGGTCTATCTGTGCCGTCTTTCTCTGTATTATAACAAAAGAAATTTGAAGTTTTCAGGTTGGTACTCAGCATGCACTTCTTTTTCTAACTAAGAGGATCTGAAAAGAATCTGATAAACCAGGGAATATTTTCCATTAACGTCCAACAGCTAACATCTTTATCCACAAGGAAATTGAAGGATGAGCCTTACATTAACCCATTCATATTTCAGGCAGTGGCCGGTCTCTGCTGAGTGTTTTTCAAAATCAATATAAATCCAGGGTCACAAGTAGAAAACTGTTTCGTACCAAATATTTCAAGTATACTGTACAACCAAAGACTGTATTTCTATTGCCATGTTTTTGTTGTTGTTACATTTTCTCAAGCGTTTTTACCCACCATTCTTCACTAACTCCAAAACATTTTATTAACAAAAAGATTTGACAACACATAATGCATGATGGAGTGTACTAATTGATAAAATTCTGGGTGTTAGTCATTAAAAATGTAAATTCTTGTGCTCCTTGTTTAAAAATATTCAAGTTTGAAATATATTTGGGAATAAATTAATTGTGACCTTGAACAGCCTACATATTTAAAAAAAAAAATACAAATTTGCATACTAAAGCCTACTATATTAAACCATATCTGAACTTCCAAACTAAACACTGGACTATAAAAAATAAAACCTAGCAGACTAAACAAAGTCATAAAAACAAGACTAAACACTGTCTAAACTATAGTACTGTAGATTAGACTAAACACAGTCTAAATATTCAGATCCTGGAAAACCAGACTAAACACGGTCCAGACAATAACATCAGACTTAACATAGTCTAAATATCCAGACCCAAACCTAGCAATCTAAATACAGTCTGGAAAACCAGACGAAAAACATTCAGAACTATAACCTACTGTATCAAACTAAATATAATATAAACATACAGACTAAAACCTACCAGTCTCCACACATTGTGGAAATGTCTAGTATACCATAACGTAGCAGACTAAACAGAATATAAGCGTCCAGACCAAAACCTACCAATCTAAACACAGTCTTAAGGAAAACCAGACTTAAGACAGATGGAACTATAATGTATTAGACTAAGCAAAATATTTACATGCAAAGTCTGGAACAGTCTGGAAAACCAGACTAAATACAGTATAGACTTTAACCCATCAGTTAACACATGCTAATATATGAAATATACTAATGGATTCATAACGGTTTCAGACTGGATCTAATTTGGTAATTCATCCTATTATTCACAATGTTTAAACAGTGTTGTTGTTTGTTTTTATGCTTTTTAGTCTGGTTGAGGAAACATTTACATCGTTTTAACAGAAACTTTGTATGTTCCCTATTCGAAGGGAAGTGTGTGCAACAATTTTGTACCTGATGCATGTGATGAATGCACAGAAAAATGAAAATGAAAATGAATTCATATCACCATTTTAAATGAAATTTGTTTGCATGTAATGTAATTACTGTAATAATATTAGTATATATTTTTTGACAGATTATCTTTGCAGTGTCTTTGGCCCAGAATACCTTTAGTTAAATGTACAGTTTTATGCTTTTCTGCACTGCTGATGCTGCGGATGATCTTACAGTCTATACATAGTGCACGGCCCCATTTTCCCTGACTAGGCCCCAGGTTCCACCTCTCTATAATGGTACTGACAGGTCCTTTCTTTCTGCACCTGCTTAGGTATATACACAACCTTAACATAGCTCTTAACATATACGAGGTACGGTAGTACTCAAAACTCAAGTCATACAACATGCCCTGTTTTTTTGTTTTGTTTTTTCTTTATTGTGCTTATGTATTTTTTTTCCAATGTAACTGTACTTTACTTTCCATATTTGATACTTTTTACTTTTGCTCACTACAATTTGTTTATGAAAAACCTGTACTTGCATTTTAAATAGAGACTCCTTTATTTTTTAGACAATCACACATCTAAACATGTTTTTTTTTTTTTTTTTTTTTTTTTTTTTGCTGTCAATCTCGTGACTGAGCTACTGCGCAACTAAACAATTACAATTAAGGAACTAAACAATTCTGCCAGCTCAAGCAGTGCAAATTCACAGAAATGTTTAATTGTGTAGACAAATTACATTGCTCAAGGATAGCAATGGTAGCATCTAGCTACAGGTTACTGTAGCTAAGCTAACAAAATGATCAAAGAGATTAACAACGCTATCTGCCGTTCATTAAATTAATGTCAAATCTTGTTATCGATCCATACTAGACTTGGACATTATCAACAGCAGCAACTTTAGTTCTGTTAAATTTACTTCAAAATACTGTTTATCAGTAACCCATTTGGATGCATAGAGTTCAGTGGTACATAAGGTTTTTTGCCTTGAGAACTGATATTTTGCAAGCAATTTGCTTCGGCATGCTGTGCATTTTCAGTACATGAATACAATTTTTTTTTTAAAAAGTTGCGTGTACATCCTGGAGCTGTTTAAACCTTGTATGCATCAGTGCAAAGCCAAGCAAAGCTAAAATTACATATGCATTTGTGTCATTTAATTTCTTTCTTTTTTTTCATTTTGTGCAAGAAATAGCACCACGGGTCCCAAGACTGTTGTAGCGAAGAAGTAAATGGAGGCACTTTCAGTTTTGTTTTTAAACCAGACAGTTTCAAAAATTAAGGGTAAATGGGGTTTAATATTTATTTATTTATTTATTTCATATTTTATTTCATAACATGTCTTTTTTAAAAGTTTTGTTGTTTTTATTTGCAAAAATATGATTCTAGTGTTGGAAATTGGTAATATTGGTAATATTTTTGGGTGTCTACAACAGATTATCTACTTTTACATTATTTCCTATGGGAATTAAATGAATTAATTAAAAAAACTAAACAATTCACCTTAAGAACTCGCATCCGAGACTAATTAAATTCGTATTCCAAGGTTTCACTGTATACATGTACTGGTCAAATGCTTGTATTTTTTAACTAAATTTTTTAGCTTAAACAAACATACAGTATGTACTCAGTACTTCAACTTGAGTAGAAATTTCTCCTTTTACAGTACGTGTACTGGAGAATGTTTTAAGGCGGGTACTTGTACTTTTACTCGAGTATTGTGTACTTCCACCACCTCTGTTTGTATCTATCTAACTACAGTATACGAGTCATTATCGTTTAAATGCAACACACTCATATTATTCTCAAAGGCTTTCGAGCTGTATGTCTGATGTAGAACCAGGGATCAGGTGGTCAAATTCTTTGCAGTAGCAGTGCAGCCGTGCTGTTACTTTGTAATGATGAGGACATGGCCAGTGGCATCCTCATGGGCTTCTGTTCACAGATCGCACATGACACAGCAGCGATTCAATCCAGAAGCCCTGATTTAGGACACGACCAAGTGGGACTTTGGTGCATGATGATGATGATGATGATGATTATGAACGAGTATTATTTTCTCAGATTCGCTTCGGAATCTTAAAAGCAAATATTAGATCAAACACAGATACATCTGAAAGAAAACACGTTTTTTTTTTTCTTCCCCAAATGAGTTTCTTTGCAAAATAAAAGTACATTAAAGCTTCGCTTCCTTTTGAAAGCAGTCAGTCTGTTCCTTTCATTTCTTAATCAGAGATCAAGAGATTTCATTACTCCATGCTCTGATGTCTTCTTTTTCTCACTCTAATGCAGCAGATGATCCCGTGTCCTGGGTGTGCTGTTGCTGTCCGGGTTCGCTCCGTCCCGATTATAAGCGCTTTCCAGGGTTTGAGTGACAGATTTGCCACTCCACAGTCCGCTCTGCTTATTCTGCAAATGGTATTTGCAGTGGATTACGCTGATACACCTCGTTTGGGTAATGCAGTTGATTTTGCTCTTGCTGGTGTCAGGAGGCATTAAGCAGTAAATTCCCTGCCGTGTGAGAGTGGCACCGCTTCGCCCCTGAGGGATTTGTACGGGTGGAAGGTCAGCTGGTCGGCTCTCTCGCCCTGAGGATTTTAAAACTCATCACGATACGAGGCTAATAATCGGCTACAGGTGACCTGCAATCACGAAGCCCTGAACATTGCTAATGGCTTTTTAATAATGTAAATACACGGCTGAACAAACAAACAAAAAAACAAAAAAAAAAAAAAAGAGAAGGTGGCGTGCTTGCAATTTGCTATTATTAGAGCAGCTCTTTAAAAGTGCTGTATCTGTGGTTTCTTTCACAAGTGGAGCACCAAAATGGAATGCTCACACGTTTTATTTCCTTGAGTAAATCAGCAGATGAGCTAGGGAATTTACTGTATCTAAATGCATCCATAAAAACAACAACAAAAGTTGCACAGTGGTATAAAGAAATCTTGTTAACGTTTTACAAAACTTATTCCATGGTCACATGGAACCTACTGCACATAAGCCAATGACATAAACTTCCATCAATATAGAATTAATGTAGTATGAAAGTGATGAAAGGGTCTGCGTACATATGGCGACGGATACACCCCACATGGAGATATACCTGTCATCTCTATGGCAGTTACTTACTGTACAGTCTCGGGTTGCCACCCGATCGTATCTAATCACGTGTGGGTGAAGAACCTTGCTCTAGGGTCCAACAGTGGCAGCCCAGCAGTGCAGAGGCTCGAACCAAGTCCAACACATTAACCACAGAGCTACCACCAGTCCCCTGTGGTATGATGAGGTCCAGTATTTTAAGAACGCTGTACGCCTTTTCTTTCAGCATATATTCTGCTCCATGTTGACATGATTATTTGACATAATTATTGCAAATTTGTCAGCTCCACATTCTTGCTGTAAATCTCCCATTCTACTACATCACAAAGGCGCTATATTCGATTCTGATCTGGTGTCTGGAATGCATTTTCATGTTAATATGACTGGTGTTTTATGGCTTTATCCTGTACTCAGGGTTGCGATGGGACTGGAGCCTTTTCCTAGAGACTTGAGACACGAGGAGGGGTACACTTTGGATGCGGTACCAATCCATCGCAGGGCAGACAAAAACGCACTGACGCTTTCTCGCACTATGGGCAATTTGGGAACGCTTAATTTACACCAACCCAAAGCACCTGGAGGAAACCCACCAAGCATGGGGAGAACATGCAAACTCCATGCACACAGACACAGAGATTGTTTCAAATCATACTCAAATGGTACTAATGATTTACTGTTCTGCTCAACATCTTGGTAAAGTGATTTGAAGTCACATAGCTTTTTGGAAAAATGTGTTGAACTTGACCTGATTGGACCATCTCTACTGATTGGTTGAGATTTGCTAGACTATAAAAAAAAAAAAAAAAAAAAAAAAAAAAAAAACCAGATGGATTTAAAAAATGTGAAAGTAGATATAAAAATAGAAAGAAAATAAATTTTCCTTGTGAGAATGTTAAAGGGTTAAGGTGTATGTTTTCAGATAGACTTTGTAGCTAAGCAAAGAAGCTAATCAGTTTATTACATAATCAGATTCCGGGTATCAAAATGTTTGCGATGCTCCTGCACTGTCGTGTCATTATCAAAACACGGAGAGTGTTTACACAGTCTGTACAGATAGCAGAGGACATTATTTGTACACCGATGTTCAAGTGAACAGAACAGCGTAGTGAAGAGATGATAGTGAGGCTTGTGTGTTTACATTAGGTGATGAGACGGAGACTGATCTGGAAGTAGGACCTGATTTCACATTGTAATGATTTGGTTTGGCATGTTTTTTTTTTTTTCCTTCCTGTATTTAGGTGTGTGTAGGTGTGGAGTTTTAGCCAAGTTGGAGAAGCATCTTTAAATGCATTTTTTCACTTTCGAAAGGAATCAATTTTAAGTCGTTTTTTTTTTTTCTCCCCAGACCACCAGACATACGACAAGGTGGATGGAATTAATAAATCAGTGTCTCTCACGTTGTATCGTGCACAGATCCTTAGTTAGACATGAATCAATAATTATTAATTAGTAAAAACCTAAGTTGCAAAATGAATGCACGCAGGACGATAATTCCTTTTGGGAAACCAGGCTGAAATGTATTCATGAAAAAGCGTCATGCATTGGGAGACCAGGGGAAAACGTATTATCACACTGTAAATACTTAGATTACAGGTTGGTGCAGTATTGAAGCCATGACATTTAGAGTTTAATTTTAAGCCATCGGTCTCAGTAACGTCGGGCCTGGCTTTGCTTATTTATTTGTTTTGCGCGGTGTCTGAAACTCTTATCTCATCAGCCGAGCTTTGTGCAGCTGTGTTTGCTTTTGAGGGGGAAAAAATAATGCTGTCGTACAAATTAAGCACATGTCTGAAGCACGCTGATAAGATAAATCGCACAGCTGACAAAATTAGACCCGCCGAGAAAGAATGCAGCTGAGCTTTAGCCAGGAGACAGAGAAGGAAACAGGTGATTTGCTCCAGGCTCAATAGAAATTAGTGCAGTGGAAATAGATTTCATCCTGCCTCCATCCTGCCTTCATGCTGGGCTTCCATATTTCCCTCATGCTTTCTGTAGTTCACTCCAATAATTAAACCTCACCTTAGTCATTGCCCTTTTAATCATTGGCTTCAAAGTCTGAAAGTTGCATCAGTCCTTATGCAGAGAGAGGAAATTACTGTATGTGTTATTCAGAGTTGGGTTATGCATGTGCTCAAGCCTCCATTCAGATTATGAAAAAAAATTGTTTTATATATATATGCTAGGAAAATGCAAGGGATAGAAAATGCTGACTGAAAAAGCTAATAAGGTTTGTTTACTTTTCTTTTAAATGTACTTTGATGTACCAGCATGAGATATAACATGATATAACAGCTAAAGACAAATTAAAAATTAAAAGAACAATAATGATGCATACAATCTTAGGCAAAAGTTTAGGCACCCCTTTGATATCTAACAGATTTTGATGATTTTTTAATTGGAAAGATGTTAACACAGTCTCTCTTGGAAATGGAAAAAAAATGCGCAATATTTTCAGCAAACATTGGTGCATAGTTACTTTTCATGTGATAAATTGAACAAAGATTCAATTCAATTCAATTTTATTTTATTTGTATAGCGCTTTTAAGAGCGTCGCAGAGCAGCTTTGCACAATCAAAAGATCATTATTAAAGATAGAAAATAAAAATATTATTCAGGCACTGTGCAAAAGTTTGGGCACCCTACATAATCAGTACTTACAGTAGTAACGCCTCCTCTGGCAGATATCACAGCTTGCAGACGCTTTTTATAACCGTTAAAAGTCTTTCAATTCTTGTACTTGGGATTTTCTCGCATTCTTCCTTGCGAAAGGCTTCTAGTTCTGTAAGATTCTTTGGTCGTCTTGCATGCACAGCTCTTTTAAGATCTACCCACATGATGTTTAAATCAGGGGCCTGCGATGGTCGTTCCAAAACCTTCAGCCTGCGTCTCTTGAGGTTTTCCACAGTGGATTTCGAGGTATGTTTAGGATCATTGTCCTGTTGTAGAAGCCATCGTCTTTTCAGCTTCAGCTTCCTTACAGATGATGTTGATGTTTGCTTCCAGAATTTGCTGGTATTTAGTGGAATCCATCCTTCCCTCCACCCGTGCAATGTTTCCTGTGCCACTGGCTGCAACACAACCCCAAAGCATGATAGATCCACCCACATGCTTAATAGTTGACCAGGTGTTCTTTTCATAAAATGCTGCTACTTTTCTTCTCCAAACATGCCTTTGCTGATTGTGGCCAAAGAGTTTTATTTTAACTTCATCAGTCCACAGCACTTGTTTCCAAAACGCATCAGGCTTCTGTACTGTAGATGTTCTGTTACATACTTCTGACGTTGGATTTTATGATGGGGACGCAGGTAAGGTTTTCTTCTGCTGACTCTTCCATGAAGGTCCTGTGGAACGGTGCACCACCACTCCTGAGTCTGCTAAATCTTCCTGCAGGTTTTTTGCAGTCAAATGGGGGTTTTGATTTGTCTTTCTGCCCGTCATACGAGCAGTTCTCTCAGAGTTTTCTTGGTCTTCCAGATCTCATCATGACCTCCACAGTTCCCCTGAACTGCCATCTCTTAATTACATTTCTCACTGTGGAAACTGCAAGCTGACGACGCTTTGCTATCTTCTTGTAACCTTCTCCTGCATTATGGGCATCAATAACTTAGAGGAACCGATGGTTGTTGAGTGTCCACAAGTGTGTGCAGAAGGTTTGAAGAGTCAAAGTATTTGTAAAGCTTTGAAATTGGCATTTACTAATGACAGCTGTTGCCATGCATCAGATCTAACGAGCTGATTAAGGTCTGAAACCTTGTAAAAAGAATCCGAGACCCTGGAACTCTTTGAGTGTCCAAACGTTTGCACAGTGCCATAATAATGTTTTTATTTTTTTATTTTAGTTCAGATTATGGCATAAGAAGTAACAATGCAACAATGTTTACTGAACATAAAGCTGGCCGATATGCCCTATAAATTAAATCTCGATTCTTTTTAGACCAAATTCGATTTTCAATTTTAAAACTATATTTTTTGCTTAAAATAAATAAAAATGAAAAAAAAAAAAGCAGGATAGTTTTTTTTTATTTATTTATTTAAATTATTATTTATTTAAGCAAAACAATATAACCAAACATGAACTGCTTATTTGGATTAAAAGTATATATATTAAATCACAAACAATTTTGCAAACCCCATGCAACTTACATGCTGAATATAATCACTCATATAAAAGCTTCTGAAGTCCCACTGAGATCAAATTGAGCCGGTATTGTATCTTTCAATGTTACAGCATATTTAGTACAAATGGACGTCTTTTCTTTCCCTGGAAATCGCTGTATGTCTAGGTCTGTTTAGTCATGCGGCTGGTTCCAGGTTGCCATGTACTGTGATAAACTCAAAAAAGTCACACACAAAAAAAAAAAAAAAAAGTCTCGTCCAAGGTCAAAATCATACGTTACCTGGCATATTCTGGACTATCCTCATAATAGCACTTTCATTATGAGTTATGCATGTTTTGTATGTTAGGAACAGCAAAGTGTACTCATAACACACACAGTGTGTACTCTGTGCTGTGAATACACCCCAAAGCACCTAATTTTGAGAAAGAATGAATGAAATCTTTATTGAATTAAAGCAACATGCTGCCATCCCTATGAGAAATAAAAGACGAAGTTGAACAGTGAACAAAAGTCAGAGCGATGCCTCCCTCAGGGTCGCACAGGAAATGAAACTGACGGCCTAAATCAATTTGAAGTCATCAGATCCAACAAAGACAAAAAAGTGTTCGGAGAACGACTCTAGATTTTTTATTTTATTTATTTATTTTTTTTTTACGTGGAAAAAGTGACAAGCTGCTGACAAATGATTGTCACACTGTAGTCAAGCCGAGCTGGTCACGTTTTGTTGTTGATGTTGTTGATTTTATTTTAAACACTATCCTTTTAGAAAGCAGATAAATCCATCTCATCTATCTGCATTCGTCTTCTAGGCGTATTTACAATTCCTATATGTGAGCACAGAGCCGAGGGCAAACTCCTCCTTGATGTACCATCACTCATGGCATGTAATTATGCCACCTGGCTGCAAAATTGCCTTTAACTTCAGAACTGTTGATCTTGTCAATTGTCATCACAATGTTAATTTCCCTCGAGTCTGCCATAAAAATTGCATGTCAGTCCTTACAGCAGGGAGACTTAATGCCGCGCCGTGCTCGGTCCTGCGCTCAAATAGGCCATCAAACAATAACCATAAAAAGGGAAAGAAATCCAAACACACAGGTTTCGGATCATCAAGCTCTTCGGAGAGTTGAAGGATTGCACTAAATCCTGGAGAGCACAAATTTACGACTCTTAAAGAATCTTAATGAATAACAAGGGATGAAGGAGAAAATACGAAGAGACGCAAAATCCTCAACAGAGCAACAAATACTTGATTGCATTTGTATTTGCAAGGAAAATGAAATCTTTATTGCCGTGTGAAAAAATAGAATTAACAAACTGAACCACTGGCGAGAGCGTAAACAAAGGAGAGGATGATTTGATATAAAATAAATTTAAATATGAAATAAATATGAAAATCTGAAAAACAGTGGATTTAATATGAAATAAAATATCTATATTTTTATATGGAATTTATTCATTCTTCTTTTTTTTCTTTCTTTTTTTTCTTTTTTTTCTTTCTTTTTTTTCTTTTTTTTCTTTCTTTTTTTTTTTTTTTACAAATGATCCATGTTTTCACCTGTAATTGTTTTACACAATTTATTAATTATTTTTTTTTCTTTTTTTTATTCCTTTTTTATAGAACTGATTTTTTTTCACTTACTTGAATCAGTTTTTATTTACATCTAATTTATTTTACGTGATTTTTACAAAATCCGTGTCGATGTGATGGGATTTCTTTACACAATAATCATTTTACATCCAAACGATTTGTTTTACACTTAAAACATTTATTTTCAAATTGAATTTCCGCCGGCGGCACGGTGGCGTAGTGGTTAGCACTATCGCCTTGCATCTCCAGGGTCCGGGTTCGAGTCCCGCCTCTCCATGGAGTTTGCATGTTCTCCCCGTGCTTGGTGGGTTTCCTCCGGGTTCTCCGGTTTCCTCTCACAGTCCAAAGACATGTAGGTTAGGTTAATTGGCGTTCCCAAATTGGCTGTTATGTGTGTGTGTGTGTGTGCCCTGTGATGGATTGGCACCCTGTCCAGGGTTTACCCTGCCTTGTGCCTTAAGTCTCCTGGGATAGGCTCCAGCCCCCCCCGTGACCCTGAATACAGGTTTAAGTGGTAAAGATGATGAGTGAGTGAATTTCTGTCCACAATTCACATGTGTGTGAAATTATTAAAAACTTTTATTTGGTTTGGCATGTTTATTTTTTTTCTCACTTATGAGTTTTGCATCATTCCTTTATACACACGTTGTCTCGTACGACAAGTAGTTTCATTCCCTATGTGATTTCTCATTTTTTTCTTCATTAAATCAATTTCGTATATACGTTTAATCGGCTCCATAACGTTTTGTTGCATTGTCCCAAACTCTGTATTCCAGTTACGAGTGTCCTTATTTGTCACGGACATTATACTGATACGACGTCATGCATAATAACCTGAAGTGTAAATTATCCGTTGTTTTTTGTTTATGATATAAATTTGCATCATGTTTATGACATAATCATGAAAAATAGAAAGAAAGGGAAAAGAAACTGCAAATATAATTTCGAACTGAAGGGAAAGAATGAGACCTCCCGTGGTTCTCAATTTGGCCTGAGAAAGGAAATGATTGATTCCCCACCCCCTTCTTTTTTTTTTTTTTTTCATATTTGCCTAGCACCATTCGGAGGAGTCAAATGACTGTGTTATGTTCCAGATGTACAATAATTCACTTTGAAATTGAAATATGACATCCATCAAATAGTTCCTTAATTTCCCCCTGGAAATAATGAGGCCGCTCGTTATTTAACGTACGTCGCCGGGTTCAGGGGCTCACACCAAGACGTGCGTGTTTATCAGATTCCTGTACAGCATTGATCGGAGCTACAGGCATCCTCACTCATTTCTGCTGCTGAATGAGAGGAGAAAAAAGCCTGGCTAAGGCGGTGCTGTCTGTACCGAGCACAGCGGGCCGAGATGCATAGGCTGTCTCTCTGGCTGTGGCAAGTACACAAATCTTGTAAATTAAAGCTTTGTTATGGCATGGCCCACTTCTGGCCTCTGATGCATGGCGCCCTTTTACAACCGAGAGACGTAAAGGGCAAGCTGCTAAAAACAAACTTAAGGTTCGGTTTTAGTGAGGTTCAACCGGAATCTGTTTAGAAAAACGCTCAGACAGTAAAGAGATATAAAACTAGACAGCAGGCGCAAATATTAAACTCTGCTTAATGTAATTACGTCGACATCTTTTTATGTCTACTTGCCTCGCAGAGCCAACCGCATTGATCTTCTTAATCTCCTTATTATTATGTTGGTTGGCCAGACAATGCTCACACATTGATCATGTTTCTTTTTTTAAAACTTATTATTCTTCTTGCAGCTTAGGGGATTCCTGGGACTACACGAAGCTTCAGGCTGTTTAGCTGAACTTCGCAGTATGGCTCGCACCGGGAGTATTTTATTAAGCAAACAAACAAACAAAAAAAATGTTTTTTTTCCTCATCTTTTCATTAGGAAAAACAAATTGAGGACATGACTATTGTAGGATCCATTCACATTACCAGCTGCATTGCTCAATTCTGATTTTTTTTTTTTTTTTTGGGCAGATTACATTTATAATTGCAGGTGCTTCTTTTCCATCTGACCCTAATGTTGACGCGTCTGTGCTCTGAAATGTCACACATGCGCACATCGATACGCATTTTCTTACTGTGTTAAAGCACATTACATTTGTGCAAACACTCATTCATTTCAAGCAATGGATGAGATTTTTAGCAAAAATATTTTTGGGATTTTGCTCTGGAGGACGGAAAGCAGTTAGTCAGCTGTATTTGTTGAGGTCCAGAAGAAGGAAGAAAGCCAGACTTAGCAGTCTTAGCAGTTTTAGCCGCTGTTGCTAGCACTGCTGTGAAATCCACATGCTGCTGGCGATGTCTGATCATTCAGACAGTCAGTGCCTTGCTATAAAAGCATGCGAATAGGCAAATAACACGTGGAATTAGGTTATTAAGTAACAACAACGACAACAACAACAATAACAGTCAGGTGTTATTTTAAAATATGAAGATCAGCCTTTCTGGAAGAGTTCTTGCAAGAACAGAAATGTGTGTCGAGTGTGTTTGTAAACCCCATCGAGCTCCATGATGAAACTGTCTCTCATGAAGACCTTCCCAGGAAAGCGAGACCAAAACCTACTGCCGCGGAGGAGACGTTCATTTAGAGTCAGCAGCCTCAGAAATCACCAATTAACAACCAGCACGTCAGATTAGAGCCGTTATGAAGCTTTACAGAGCAGACGTAGCAGATATACATCTCAATATCGACTGTTCAAAGATTACTGCAGATTTTGGATGCCTTCGGCATTGTTGAAAGAATGTAGAAAAAAAGAGGTAGAAAGAAAAAAAAAATCAGGAAAGACCATGGTATTAGAAGGGGTGTGCAAACTTGTGACTGTTCCAGATACCAGGAGCTGTTTGGAAAAGTTGCTCTGGGGTGGGTTGGGTTTTGGGAGTCTACATAGACACAGGGAACACTAGGGATTGGAAAGATGTATGCAGTATATTAACTTCAGCTACCCTTTTTTTCTATTCATTAAACCACACAAAGTCATTCCTGGATGATTATAGATGATGTTGAATGAACACAATATACGTAAATAAAAATTGTTAGAAAATGTCAACATTTTACCAAGTAAACTCACTTTCAATGGTATGGACAAGGACGTCTTCACCATCATTGATCATTCAAACTGGAAGAAAACAATTGAAGAAAATCAACTTCACATATTTGACCTTGCTGTGACTTTGAGCCTGTTTGGATCGATTGCATAATGGAATTTGCAAGGTTTGCCTGCTGGTTACAGTGATAATTGATAAATCCTACAAACATCCAGTCGCTCATTTCAAAGAAATCACACTGACAAGAATCTGAGATGGATGTACACACGACCCAAAACATTATTATCCCACAGCCAAGTGACAGAGGCATTAAATTAAATGGTTGTGCCACTGTTAACAGTACAGACTGGAATGTGTCATTTTAAAGACTGCACTGTGTCAGTTTTGTCGCGGACCAGGTTTCCCTTTATATTTAGTCTCTATACCAAATTCTGGATGGTGTCAAGGTCCCTAGACAGAAACACAAACAAGCCAATCCATACATTTAATCACAATTCCCCACCAACACCACCTTCTGCCCACTAAACAGAAACGCTCTGGAATATATACAGGACAAATTTGACTCGAAACACTCTAAATCAGTGCTTCTCGACCTTGGTCCTGGAGGACCACCTGCCCTTCAGATTTTATTGTTTTCCCTGCTCTATCACACCCGGTTCAATTTAAGGGAAGCCTGCTAATTAGCTGATTAGTTCAATCAGATGTGCTGCGAGCTGAGGAAACATTAAACTGTGCAGGGCAAAGGGTTGAGAAGCCCCTACCCTAATTGGACAAATTTTATACAGTACCAGCTATGTGGTACAAAGCAGACAAGTACACCTATATTTGCATAATCGCACAATATTTGGACGCTTATAACTTCTCTGTCAAAAGTGTCAAAATTGGTCATAATTTATTCAAACTGTATGTTAAAAAGTTTAAAAGACTCTTATTTTCGCCTTTGATAAATGGCATCCAAAGATATGGACAGACAATTTAAGGCTTTTTTTTTTTTTTTTTTTTTTAGAGGGGGGAAATATAAGATAAGCTTCGTCATGTCACAGTTCCAGCATTTGTCACGTTTTTTTTTGCAATTCTGACTTTTATGTTGCAGCCTTCATTTCCCAGCGTACACTTCACCAGTCACATGGTCCTGCTTTTGTTCACCTGCTCCTTGTTTGAGTTTGATTTGTCTCAGGGCCCCATCACCCTCTGACAAAGACCATGAAGTCCCCCAGGCATTCTAAAAATATAGAAGAATGCAGAAGAAGTTATCAAGTTCATGTCCATAGCCACGTCTCGGTCAGGTGCTCTATTCGTCTGTCAGGGTGTCACCAATGATTATGTGCTCACCAGGTCCAATGAGATGAGACCGAGTTTGTGATCGAGTCTGATCCGAGTCTGATCGAATGTACGGTACGTTTGATCAGATCACACCGCGCTCTTACTTGGTACCCAGCAAGCAGCTACAACGTCGTCACTGCGTATGGAAGGTTTGTTTGAAAACTGCAAAACAATCAGAGTGCTTTTCATCACAAAATGATGGGATGAGGAATTACTGGAGATCCAGGAACTAAATACTCGGAACCTGACACTTTTGTAACAATTCTGCATGTATGCCATAAACGTGGTGAGCACCAGGAGAACATAATATGAACTTAATGGAGTCTTCTACAATGTATGATGGAGATATCATGGTCATACAGTAGCACAAGTCCGAAGAGGTTGTTGTAAGAACTCCTTTGACATGCTCTACTAGTCAAAGATTTGGACACACCTTCTAGTTCCATGGAGTTTCTGTGGCTGGTACTTCTCTGCAGCAGAGGTACGTTTTGGTCTTCATGAGAGACAGGTTCATTATGGTGCTTGATGGGTTTTGCAAATGCACTTGACAAATACTGTTCCAGAAGAGCTGACCTTCATGTCTTAAAATAACACCTGACTGTTGTTGATGTTGTTGTTGTTGTTAATTACCTAATTCCCTGTGTTATTTCATATATACAGTACAGACCAAAAGTTTGGACACACCTTCTCATTCAAAGAGGTTGAATTTGTATTATGGCAAGAAAAAAGCAGCTAAGTGAAGAAAAAAACGAGCGGCATCATTACTTTAAGAAATGAAGGTCAGTTAGTCCGAAAAATTGGGAAAACTTTTAAAGTGTCCCCAAATGCAGTCACAAAAAGCATCAAGCACTACAAAGAAACTGGCTCACATGCGGACCGGCCCAGGAAAGGAAGACCGAGAGGCGCCTCTGCTGCGGAGGATAAGTTCATCCGAGTCACCAGCCTCAGAAATCGCAGGTTAACAGCAGCTCAGATCAGAGAGCAGGTCAATGGCACACAGAGTTCTAGCAGCAGACACGTCTCTAGAACAACTGTTAAGAGGAGACTGTGTGAATCAGGCCTTCATGGTAGAAGATCTGCTAGGAAACCACTGCTAAGGACAGGCAACAAGCAGAAGAGACGCGTTTGGGCTAAAGAACACGATAAAGAACACAATAAAGAAAACTCTTTGAATGACAAGGGGTGTCCAAACTTTTGCTCTGCACTGTATATATATATATATTTTTTTTCTACTAAACTTGTGTCCAAACATTTTTACAACACAATGACGTTCCAATGAGAAGACAGAATGCCACCCAATCTTTCCTGCTTGTCCCATTCTTGCAGTATATTAATAAAGTCCCTAGGAGATTTTAGTTATGCCATTAACTGGTCAATACCATCATTAATACATCCTTATTAAGTTTTTCCTGCTTCGTGCTTCAACCACATTCTCACCAGGCTTCTTTTTAACTTCTCCACAAAAAAAAAAAAAAAAAGCACTACAGCTTCACATCAAGGGAGACAATAACACGTCCTTACTGGTTTCTGCTGCATTCCTGCTATGTTGTACAAGTTCTTGCTGTGTTCACCCAGTACGATCCTGTACAAATTGGCAGCGGGGTGGGTGGGGGGTATGGGGGGGGACAGTTAGATTTGGTTTTGCATCTGTTACATTCTCTGTTGTTATGCTGTTGTCACAGTTGTTTGTTTACTCCTATTATTTCTCTCTCTCTCTTTCTCTCTCTCTCTCTCTCTCATTGATCTGTTTTACTAAATGTATTTTAAAGTTTCATTGCTAAGCCCTATTTTGGTAAATGAATGTATTTGTACCCTTCAATTAACTTATTTATTTATTTAATTTATTTATTTTTATCTGTTTATTTTTCTCTCTTTTCCTCCCCCTTTTCTACTTACTAATTACTAGTCAACCTTTTCATTTAATTTTTTTTTATTAATTTATTTATTTTTTACGCAACCTCTTGCCTCATTAATTTATCTTTTTGACTAGTTGTCTTTGGAAAAAAAAGTGGATACAATATACTTTTGTAAAATGAAGGAACGTTAAAAGTCTCTTTGTGGCCATAGAGCTCTTTAGAATTTAGTCATAGTTTATTATTATATATATTTTTATTATTATTTTCTCTTTACCTCTTTGCATCATAAAAGAACAAATCTTCATTCTTATTCACTCACTCATTGTCTATACCACTTTATCATATATACAGGGTCATGGGGCCTATCCCAGGAGACAGAGGGCATGAGGCGGGGTACAGTACATCCTGGACAGGGTGCCAATCCATTGCAGGGCACATATATACATATATACAGTACATACACACACATACACACTCACATGCTCATTCTCACATTATGGGCAATTTGGGAACGCCAATTAGCCTAATCTGCCTGTCTTTGGACTGTGGGAGGAAACCGGAGTAGCCAGAGGAAACCCACCAAGCACGGGGAGAAAATGCAAACTCAGCTCACATGCACACAGACCCCGAGGCGAGAATCGAAACCCAGACCCTGGAGGTACGAGGCCACAGCGCTAAGCCACCGTGCTGCCAAATTTCATTTATTATGTGAAGTATGTCTGCTCATTTGCTTTTTAAAAGATTAAATATTTAAACACGAGCAAAATTCATACATCATGAAATCTGAAAAGAAAGCAAGAAAATAGAAAAGAATCTGAAGATGCTTATAAATAATGTATAAATGAATAGAGCGCATAATACAAATACCTGCGAATAACTTCTCTACACTTCACAGAAGGTGATACTTGAGGGAAAGCGCAAATATCTATTGAAGAAGTGTAATAAACAGTCAATTAAAAAAAAAATTCCCAGCATAGTTTTGCGCGGTTGACTATAGAACTTGCTTCTTCTATTATGAAATACTAAAGTGCTTTCACATTCCTTCTCATCTTCAGTTATGATGAAATGCTGAAATCGATTGCTGCCACATTCTGCTTAGTTTAACCAAACAGGCTTTTTAAATAAAATGATCAGAACAAGCTATTAGTTCATTTATATCCCACAGTTTATTCACTGCTACAAGGCGATGTTAACTAAAACCTGGTTTATTGGCCGTCTGAAATTCTGATTCATTTTCCAGATGATCTGCAAAGATATTCCAAGCAAATAAACTCAAGAGTAAATTATTTCCATAACATATGGACAATTAGTTTGGTATAATCCCCAGACGCTTCCTGTTCAGCTTTCGGTCTGAATTCTCTATGTGAAGAATTAGAGAATAAGAATCATTATTTGTGTTAATATTTTTCTCATTTATTTGTTACTGTGCAGTGACATTCGTTTTTCTTCACATATTTTTTTTGTTGTTGTTGCATATTTTATTTTATTATTATTTTTTAAATATTTTTTCATAACCTATAATGTAATAAATGATTCATACAAATGTGATGTTTCAAGGATGAGATTTAAATGTTTATGGAATATTTAAATATTTAACGTATTTATGTGAAAAATGCTCAAAGGTTAATCTGAAGGATGCTTTCAATTTTTTTGTTCACTTTAACTTTAAAAAGTCATATCGCATCACAAACAAGCTTTGTTTTGGTGCTTTTGAAAGCATGAATACAAACTTAAAAAAAAAAAAAAAAAAAAACAGGGTTAAGATCAACCATTTAGTGACAGCAGCGTGGTGCAGTGCTTTCACAAAACTCAGCAGCTCGTTCATATCAAGCACAATCTTTGCATAAATCTATGGAACTGACATTTTATTTCTGACAAAGGGTGAATAATTGCTGGACTACGTGTATTACGGGAAATGTTTTTTAACAGTCGAGGTCTAATTTACAGTTATTGATCAGTGCACCATGTTGAGAGACCAGACCTAATTAACCGTAGCTTCTCTGGAAAGATTCGGCATTTGCTGTAGGATTCTTTTCATTCATGCATTTATTGAATTTCAGGAATGAAAAAGCTGAAGAAGTGTTGCATGGTGAATAATCTAGATTGAGAGTGAGCAAATTGAGGCATAGTGAGGAGTCAATAAACTAAACTGTACCATTCAGGTTACAATTTTATTCTGGTGTATGTCCCAGGCTCCCTGGACCTCAGTTTGGAATGGGAGGGTATCTCCTTATATGAGGTCATGTTAGGGGAAAAATCTAAAAGCAGGTGTTTTTTTTTTTTTGTTTGTTTTTTTTTACTTTATATTTGATTTTCAGACAGAGACTCATGTGAATGTCTACAAATGATTAAAAACTCAATTTTGCATAATAGGTTTCCTTTAAATGGAAGCATGGTACAGTAGATGAGGCAGTCTGGTCAGCTTATTCTGTTTTCTTTCCACTAGACTGCATCAAATTATCAAAAAATGTGTTTAATTTATTCTTAAATAATAGATAAGTTATAGAAGCATCATCATGAACACGATTGCACAGCCTTGATTTAGTATCTGGTATTACATGTTGCTCATAAAAATTCAAACAATGGGATGTGCCGGATCAAGTCTCATAAGCGTTTCTTGAGGAAAAGTAGGGAAAACTTAAAAGCTCTCAACTTTACACAAATATCAATTTACATACTGTACACTCTAAATGCTGTACACGAGCAAAGCCTGACTTTTAATACAAGGATCATATAAATCATATTGAAACTGCTGGACGGCAACTCCATCAGTACGGCAACCCTATAAAACGAAAATACCTTATAGGAGCATAAAACAGGCCCATGACCATATATAAGTCTGAGTTTTAATGCACAATTCCCTTATCTTCTGTCAAAGAAAAAAAAAAAAAAGATTAAAAAGTTTTAGCTGTGTTGTTCCTGTTATATTTTAAGAATCGCCTCCAATGGAGAGTAAATTTGGAGGAGTTCAGACGTAAAATGTCACTATTAAAGCCACAGGCTGCACTCTTATGAGCTCTATCTGAGTCTCTACTGAAGGTGCTCTTCTCTCCTTTCACAACCTGTCGCTTCTTTTATGGCCCTCACTTCGCCTGAGTGAAGGTGAAAAATGGAAGGTGAGGACGGGTCAGCCTTGGACGACGAACACAGCGGAATTCGCCATGAAGTTTGTTGGAGTGGATAATGCTGCCGTAATGCTGCTGGGGGTTCGGCCGTAGCACTGAATCACCCGCATCTCCGACAACCTCGCTGATATTTACATAGATGTAATTGCTCAGAGCCGTCGCTGGAACACGGGAACTCTACATCAATCACAGGGAAGAAGAAAGACTTGAGAATGAACTGCGCTGAATATGAATGTAATACTTAAACGAATCTGCGAAACAGTTCTAGTCCAGGAATTCTAATGTGTTTTTTTTTTTTATGCAAAAGTTTAGGCACCCCTTGATAAATAAAAGATTTTGGTGATTTTTTAATTGAAAAGATGTTAACGCAGTGGAAAAAATGCAGAATAGTTTCAGTAAACATTGGTGCATATTTTCTTTTTATGTCATAAATTCAACAAAGATAAAAAAAATAAAAATAAAAACGTTATTGTGGCACTGTGAAAAAAAGTTTGGGCACCCTACATAATCAGTACTTAGTAACGCCTCCTCTGGCAGATATCACAGGTTGCAATCACTTTTTATAGCCACTAAAAGTCTTTCAATTCTTGTACTTGGGATTTTCTCTCATTCTTCCTTGCGAAAGGCTTCTAGTTCTGTAAGATTCTTTGGTCGTCTTGCATGCACAGCTCTTTTAAGATCTACCCACACATTTTCAATGATGTTTAAATCAGGGGACTGCGATGGCCGTTCCAAAACCTTCAGCTTGCGTCTCTTGAGGTTTTCCATAGTGGATTTCGAGGTATGTTTAGGATCATTGTAATGTTGTAGAAGCCATCGTCTTTTCAGCTTCAGCTTCCTTACAGATGGTGTGATGTTTGCTTCCAGCATTTGCTGGTATTTAGTGGAATCCATTCTTCCCTCCACCCGTGCAATGTTTCCTGTGCCACTGGCTGCAACACAACCCCAAAGCATGATAGATCCGCCCACATGCTTAATAGTTGACCAGGTGTTCTTTTCATAAAATGCTGCTACTTTTCTTCTCCAAACATGCCTTTGCTGATTGTGGCCAAAGAGTTCGATTTTAACTTCATCAGTCCACAGCACTTGTTTCCAAAACGCATCAGGCTTCTGTACTGTAGATGTTCTGTTACAGACTTCTGACGTTGGATTTTATGATTGTGATGCAGGTACGGTTTTCTTCTGCTGACTCTTCCATGAAGGTCTTGTGGAACGGTACAGCATCACTCCTGAGTCTGCTAAATCTTCCTGCAGGTTTTTTGTAGTCAAATGGGGGTTTCTGCCCAGCATACGGGTAGTTCTCTCAGAGTTTTCTTAATCTTCCAGATCTTATCTTGACCTCCACAGTTCCCCTGAACTGCCATCTCTTAATTACATTTCTCACTAAAACTGCAAGCTGACGACGCTTTGCTATCTTCTTGTAGCTTCTCCTGCATTGTGGGCAACAATAACTTTAATTTTCATTTTCTTACACATTTGCTTAGAGGAACCCAGGGTTGTTGAGTGTCTGCAAGCGTTTGCACAAGGTTTGAAGAGTCAAAGTTTTTGTAAAGCTTTGAAATTGGCATTTACTAATGACAGGTGTTGTCATGCATCAGATCTAACGAGCTGATTAAGGACTGAAACCTTGTAAAAAGAATCTGAAACTCTGGAACTTTTGGGTTGTCTGAACTTTTGCACAGTGCCATAATAATGTTTTTATTTTTATTTTTGTTCAGATTATGGCATAAGAAGTAACTATGCATGAATGTTTGGTAAAAATATTGTGCATTTTTTTCCCCATTTCCAACAGAAACTGTGTTAAAATATTTTAAATAAAAAAATCACCAAAATCTCTTATTTATCAAGGGGTGCCTAAACATAAGACTGTATAGTTAATTCATGTCTCAAGTTAGTAATTATCAAGTCGCACCTTTTATTATCAGGTAATTCTGATTAGGTAATTTTGTAAAAAATAAAATCAGGTTTAAATGCTTCAAATCAATCAGTTTCCAGAAATCATAAAATGATAACGCAAACATCATTTTAAATAGACTTTGCTAAACTTCTATGTACAGTCATACACAGTACAATATGCAGTGAAATGCTTATACGACCGTCCGTGACCTTAAAAAAATTAAAGATTATCAATAAGAAATAAATTCTTATTTTATTCCATAATTTTTTTCTTATTTATTATATTTTATTTTAAGGTCACGGGCGGGGACCGTATCTGACAAATAAAATTAGAATTTAAAATTTTAATTTCGATTTGACTTTGGGAAAGTTTGGGAACCTTAATCCAAAGCACAACCCCGTCCTTCTTCTTCATGATCGTTCAAACCAATCCGCCATCACAGGTTTCAGGTGATACCTTTAGTGTGAACTTGGCACATGCAGTACGTCCACGTGCTTGATCCTGGCATCAATTTGTAAAGCAACCCTAAGGACACCTTTGCGTTTGTCTCAATCAATGAGGGCAATTTTAACGGCTCCAGACAGGTCGTCTGCTTGCGCACGTCCCCGACATCCTCCTCCTGCCTGGGGTTACAGCGTCTGGCCACAGAACTGCCCAAAGCTTCTGTCAGCACTATGTCATGCACTGGAAATCATTACCTGAGCCTCAGGGGGCAAAGCTTCTTTACACAGCACAATTAAGCGTAAGTACACTTGCTGTCCTCGCAGGAGCAGGAGGACGACTCAGGGACAGCGACGCTGTTAAATCGGAAAAAGAAAGAAAGAAAAAAACTCCACATGGTGCCTGTGCATCTCGTGCATCACAAATGGGCAATGCAAATGTTTCATTAAAAAACAAACAAACCAAAAAAAAAAACATGATGAGTCATTTGACTGACATGGCTGGACGTGACGGAGGAAAAAAAATATTGCTGAGGACAGAGGCGAGAGAATGTTAATTAGGACGTGCGGCGTAAACGATGACGGAGCTTCGAAAATCAGCCCATAAAACAGTGACAAGTGATAAAAATGACTTAGCTGCCAGGTTCTGCTGTATATGAGATCTGTCAGAAGAGAAATTAAAGTTTTAGATGAGCTGGGCGTGCAGGACAAATCTCCGGTTTTCATGGAAAAAAAGAGCTCTTATTACCAGCTCCCAGCCCACCAGGCTTTCTGATTGACACACAAACACTTTTACTTATCACGGCAATAAAAAACATTCTATGCATGCTGTTAGCATATCAGAAAGTTTTCAATCAAAACATGAAATTGATTCTTTTTCCTAATACGGAGCCACGTGAAGAGTTTTAATCGTTTTTTTACTCTAGAAACAATTATTTCCTCGCATGAATTACAGTACGTTAGATGTTAAATAAGTTCAACTGAAACGCAAACCAGTTTATACAGTATTCATATATTCATATATTTATTCATCTCAAAACCCTCGACTTTGTCAGATCATTTGCTTCCTTCATCTGTTTTCTGCATCCAGAAACCCACGAGTGTGCAAACCTTTGGCCTCGTCCTCATAAGCGACGTATATTGATGCCACGTGTTCATAATATCAATCGAGCTCTGTGGACGAACTGGAATGAGATTCCCATGAAGTGTGTGTGTGTGTGTGTGTGTGTGTGTGTGTGTGTGTGTGTGGAGGGGGTTTAGTGGGAGGGTGTGGGTGTCCCATTAGTGTCACCTCTAAGTGGCATCTCATCAATGCAGCCTGAAAGGCAACACCCTTACATAACTGTCTGATCGATAGCTGTCTTGCCCCTGATAGCTTTGTTTTCAACACAATTATCACACTTTGCCAAGTGAGGAAGAGGCGGATCAAAATCCTCAGCGGCTAGAGCCTCATTCCGAATTCTGCAATTGAGATATGGAGAATATGGCAGTGTCGTAGTGTTGCCGGTTACTACAGTATATAAGGTGTTAAATACAGTATAAAAGCAATATACTGTGCGATACCACTGATCTTTATTTGACTTATTTGATAAAACCCCACATCCTACTCCATTTGTTGTTAACTTCCATACATTATATATATATTTTTTTTTTTCATGTTGTTTGTTTTGTTATCTCTGGAAGCTCTGTCACCAAAACAAATTCCTTGTTCGTGCAAACTTAATTGGCGATAAAGCTCTTTCTCTTCTGATTAATCCCTCGACGGCATGTTTTAAGGAAAATTATCATCAACTAGTTTCCAATAACAGCACTTCTGAAAGCAGCTTCCAATAACTGTGATGTTTAATGCATTTTTCGTAATGGCACATTTGTACTTTTTGTCCATTGTTACGTCCCAGTCTAGGGTTGGGCCGTACAGCAAATGATTGGTTCGGGGTTCTATTTTAAACTGTTTGGTGAATGTGGAAGAAAGTGGTGTAATGTAACAAAGAACTAGACAGATACGGTAATTTACAAACAAGTGAGGTTTGTATTGCTTGACCAATAGCACATGTAAATAAACACACAAACACAACACCAGGCTTAGCTTCAGGGTGGACCCAGGCCAAAATAATAAACCAAAAGGTATCTGTATTTTAGAAGCTAACTTACCTAGCAAAATAAACACAAACAGAAATACAGACGGCTTCCCTATCTCCCTAAACCAAAAACAGTGAACAAAAATCCTTTTCCCCAAAATAATGGGCAGCCACATCCCTACTACCGGTGAGTGCACAAACATACAGTGAATTGACAAACAAACAATATTTACAAACAGCCAGCAACCAAACCAAAAGGACAAAGCAAAAATCAAAAAGTCAAAATGGAAGCCAAAAGTCAAAAACCAGAATACACAATCCAATCTCAAAATTTCACTATCACAACAAAACTCTCCAACACAACCAACACTTCGCCTACACGCCTCCCGTTCCCATGTCTCTCTCTGGTTTATAAATGGTTCGCTGATGATGTCATCAGTCAAAGGTCAGGCAGCTGCCGGTGTAGTGGCAGTCGGAAAACCTGGAGTGGATCCAGAGCGGCGCGTGACCTGGATACAAAACACACACACACACTACAAAGCACAGCAACACAGACGCCGAAAACACACACACAGTTCCCAACATGTTGCGGGTTGTAACACCATTTAAACTTGGCATACGAATGTAACACGTTCCGGGGGCAAGTTCTTGAAGCAAAATTTCATATTGCAAAACGCATTTTCCCATAGGAAATAATGTAAATTCAGATAATCTGTTCCGGACACCCAAAAATATGACCAATATTACCAATTTCTAACACTATTATCATCATATTTTTTGCATAGAAAAACATTTAGAAAAGACATGTAAATTATGTAAAATATAAAATAAATAGACATTAAACCTCACGTTACCTGATTTTGAGATTTCTCTTGGCCATGGCTGCCTTAAAAACAAAACTGGAAGTGCTTCCTTTTTTTTTTTTCTTGCTACCATCCTTGCTAACATTCTTAGCACCCATGGTGCATTATGTCTTCACTAAACCTTGCACAAAATGCAAAAAAAAAAAAAAAAAGTAATCTTGCTTCACTTGGCTTTCCACTGACGCAAACACGTTTTCCACATGTTTGGGCCGTTAAGGGAGACCCTTGGAGGCTGGCGTTTCAGGCGTTAGACAGGCCGTCCGATCACGGCTCCGGCGTACTGAGAAAACGTTCTACCTTGATGGAGTCCAAGTAGTGAAACAGTAAAATAAGTGCATTAGTGTAGCCGGGGATTATAAAGAGAGAAATAAAGGGGTTTTTACTCTCAGAACTGTGTTCTGTTATTCTGCACAATCAGAAGTCCCGGTTTGACTTGAAAATGCCTTGTTTAAGCAGTTACTCCATTATGAGCCTTTTTTCTCTCTCTGTCTCGTTAAAAACGAAACTTAAAAAGGAATAAAAAGGAAAGTTAAAAAGGAAAAAAAGGAAAGTAAAAAGGAATAAAAAGGAAAGTAAAAAGGAAAAGCTCTCATGTCACGGAGAAACTGGTAAGTCATCTGTTCCTGAAATGTTTCCATAGTCTTCAGTTTCCCTTTTTTTTTTGAATGGCTGTTCCACTTTGGAGACTCCTTTCATAAGTGTTCAGCTACTTCACCTAAATCTCAGTCAAGGCTTACTGTATTGGTAATGTTTTTGCCATAGACGTCTGCTATAGACATTCCTGTACAAGCTGTTACTATAGAAACGATAAATTATTATAATGGATCATTTGAATTACAGCGATTAATCAAGAGTCAGATTCAAGAATTCAGAGAAAACATCACTGTGGTATAAATAAACGTACAGAGAGACTGGCTTTTCCGTTTGTTTCGTCAAAGGACGCGTGCATAACAATATTTTTTCCTTCTGAAAGGCTTCATCCCGAGCGTCGCGGCTCGCCCTTGAAATCTTTTTCACACTTGCTTCTCACAGCCTCTCCTCGCCAAAGAGAGGAAATTAAAAGGCTGACAGTAAGCAGAGAAGCGGCGTTACGTGTGTGCTGCTTGAACATGCCTGTTTCTCAGGTGCGACGCATCGCGTTGGTTTTTATGCCATCATCCATCATCCATCCACGAGAAGTTCCTGGCACTCTCGCGTCCTTGGGGAGTGCTGTGATGGTGCAGACAGAGGTGCCCATCTTTCCTGGCTGAAGCTCCCGTGCGAGCTTCTACACAGCACTCTGCACGTATATGTGTGTGTGTGTGTGTGTGTATTGGTTTTAAATCTCACGGCGGGCTTGGCAGCGGTGTCCTTGTGGTGGCACGCTGTGAGAATCTCTGCGTTTTTATCTTCGCTTCTCATCTAAGCCTAATTCTGATATCAGCGACTCGAGGATTTGCTCTGCACCCTCAGGGCCAGATTTATTGAAGCATTTGGCAAGCAGGGGAACAATTTGTGCACTCGCTCTCAGAGTCTCTTGCGCTAGTATAAAACAGTCTTGCAGGAGCCGCTGATTTAGGAGGCGCTCCTGCTAGAAGAAGCGCAAATACTGTAGAGTACGCAGCATAAGTGCTTTTGGTTCAATCCAGAGGTGGACGCTTATCTGTCAGTGATGGTGAATTGAAGAATTTATCATTAAAGGAAAATACTGTAGATGGTAAGTACTGTAGCATGGAATGAAGATAAAGAAATAGGTGTTTAGTGTAACGTATATATGTTGAATACTGTAGCATATAAATATATATACAGTTTTCAGGAGACCATATATATGGTTTTCAGGAGTTGGGTTCAGCCCTTTACTTCCAGTGAAAGGAACTCTTAATTCTTCAGCACACCGAGATGTTTTCTACAAGTTCATCCTCCAATATGATGCTTCCAACATGACTGCGCACCAGTGCACAAAGCAAGGTCCATAAAGACATGGATGAACTTGTGGGTTTGGTGTGGAAGAACTTGACTGGCCTGCACATTCCTGAGTCCTGGCCTCAACCCGATGGAACATCTTTGGGATGAATTGAGAGGAGACTCGTCCAACATCAGTGTCTGACCTCACTTCTGGAAGAACGGTCGAGAATTCCCATAAACACAATCCAAGTTGAAGATGTTATAGCCACTCTCTTTCATAATTGTATTTATTCAAATATGTAATTATACAGAAGTTATATATTCTTCTTTGTTAAATATCAAGACCCAGAATTGGCACTAGAAAGACTTAAACATTATTGAATATCTGTGGAATGACTGAATGACTTGAAGACTGCAGTTACACAAACAGTCACCATCAAATTTAACTCAACTTGAGCATTTCTGCCAAATATAGTGAGCCAATATTGCAAGATGTCTAGATATACCAAACTACTTGTGATTCATAAGTTTAATGTGACAGATCCCAGCAGAGTAAAGGCTGTAATTAAAGCAAAAGGAGGTTCAACAAAATACTGACACAAGGAGGTGATCCTTTTTCAGATCAGTGATTCTGTTTTTTTTTGTGTGTGTATTGTTATATATGACTGCTATATAATGAGACTGCTATATACTGCTATATAATATGACAGTGTATTTTGTCCTCAGAAAGCAATTAAAAAGAATTCAGCACTGACTTGCTTTTCAGCTCAGTGTGTCCTGAATTTTAGATAAGATTTTTTTTTGTTTATTCATTTATTTATTTATTTATTTATTTATTTATTTATTTGGTTTGGCAGTAGCCTACCATAATCTCTAAGCTACCATGGCCTCCGACTGTAGAAACACATGATAAACGAATGAGACGTGATAAATGAATCCATTTTCCTCTACGTGGGCTGGCTGGTTCACTTTAGGTTTGTTTTTTAGAAGGTGTGTGTAGGGGGGGAGGGGTGCGGTGGGGTGTGTTGGTGGTTTTACATTCTCTTTTCTCTCTCACACAACACACAACGGGTGACACACACACACACACACACACACACACACACCACACACCACACTGTGCAGTCCCTACTTGTGATTCATCCACTCTCTTAAGTTGTGATCAATTTCCCATGTTTGGAGACTCATACAGATGAGACAATGATGGAGAGAAAGTGGAAATGTGGTGCACAGAAAGTGCAAGAAGTGGGGGGGAGGCAAACAAGAAACGGTTTGTTGGTCGACGCAGCAAAAAAAAAAAAAAAGAAAAAGTTAAAAGATAGATGAATTTGCTGTTCTGAATCAGCTGCTGGTCACTGTGAAGATAAGGAAAGTGCTTTGTGTTATAGCTAAATAATGGTAAAGAATAGCATACTGTATATACATACAGTATATAGTTTTTTTTTATACAATATATATAAAATTAAAAGATAAAAATAAAAAATAAATAACTCAGTGTATATCGGCACCTGGTTTGAAGCTTGACGTGTGTTATTCCTTTTAAACCACAGCAACAAGCCAGAGATTACAGCGCTTAATTCTTAATTATTTATTCATTTTATTTAAAAGCTTGTAATTATATTTTTAATGTTGTAAAACATCTCAGAGAGAAGTTACGTCCTGTCTGTAATTATGTACATATCTTTGTTGTATTTTTTTGTTTCAAAACTAAATAAATGAATAAATAAATAGAAGGCATAACATTTCTGAAAGTGTCAGTAATATTAAAGTTATAGCATAAAAATATCATATATTTATATATAATACTGGAGACTCATTCAAAGTTGGTTAAAGAAAATGTCACAATTTAAACGCTTACATGTCTATTGTCTATGACACCTTCTGACCAATCAGATTCAAGTTTTTAACAATGCTGTGGTATAAAGTGAACGGTAATCTATGTTAAATGTTAGTGTACAAAATGTAGGGAGAATTTTCTGTGCTGAGTGTTTGTTCTCGTTTTCCTCTTCCAGAACACCAGCCACAGCGGAATCTATTTTTTTTTTTCAGGGTTTCAGGGTTTTCTGTTCTTAAGCTCAGGGACTAGCATCTATTCAAGCATGCAGCTCCAATTAGATCTAGTGCTCTATTTAAACACTCTAAAAAACACTAAAATGTAGTGTGTGTGTATATATATATATATATATATATATATATATATATATATATATATATATATATATATATATATATATATATAAACCTGCACTGTAATAATATATAATCACTGCTACCATACAGTATATATATATAACTACTTATATCAATCAACTTTTAATCCAAATATTTAAGTCAGCTCAAATAGTATTGGTTGTGGGCTCAATTAATTACAGTGAAACCTCAGATTGCGAGTAACGTGGTTTGTGAGTGTTCCGGAAGACGAACAAAGATTTTAAATAAATTTAGACTTGGAAAACGAACAAGTCTTGGTTTACGAGTACCGAGTATCATGTATCACGCATGCACTTCTTGTTTTTACGCCGAGTGTCACGTGATCACAACTGAGCCAATGATTTTTCTCTCTCTTGCACTGCGGAATTGTGGATAATCGTCTCCGCTGCTGGGTCTTAATGCGCGTTCCTCACTGATAAAATGGGAGACAACTGACAATCCGTGCACGCATGTATTGTTTAATATAACACTGTGACCACGTGTGTCCTCATAAAACATTTTTTTATTTTGTGTTTGTATGCATGTGTGTTCTGCGCGCCTGTACTGTTTATTATAACACATGTGTGTGCACACATACACACCCACACCCCCTCCTGTCGCCTTTACACACACACTCTGCTGTACACAGAAACACTGCTCTGTCGCTATTCTTTTCAAAGGTTAAGTGCAGGTTAATTTGTTTTATTTTTACTTTACAGCAGTGATTCCGTTAGTATGACGCTCATTTGAGTGTCATTAGAGAGATTTCTTTTTTATTTTCCAGAGAAAACAGTGTTTCCATTGTGTGTGTGAAACTCATTTAAGAGAAGGAAGGGTTGCGGTGTAAGACGAGAAGAGGGAGAGAGGAGGGGCTCATTGCTCCTCTCCTCTTACTTTAGCTTCACACACACACACACACACACACACACACACACACACACACACACACACACACAAAAACACATACACAGCACCTGTGCGCACAAACGGTAACACTTATATGTGTGGATATATTTTTTCCTTTTTTTTAAAGGTTAATTTGTTTAACGTTTATTTTATATTTTGTATTAATAATTTTTATGTATGTATTTTTTGGGATGTGGAACAATTCCATTATTTCTTACTGGAAGTTATGATTTGGTTTACGAGTGTTTTGATATATGTGCATGCTTCCCGAACGAATTATGATCGTATTCCAAGATTCCACTATATTTTTCTCTAGGATAGACTTTGCCCAACTCTTCATCTTCTCAAAAAAGTTAAGTTGTCTCCCATTTTAGCCCATTGATGTAGTTATTTTGAGCGATTGTTTGTCTACAAAAACAAACTGGCCTAACAAAAACCCAACAATTAAAACACATTTAAAATTACTTATAAAAATTTATATCTAGTGATGATGAAAATAAATACACTAATAAGGTTATGTACTACCAGAGTGGGTAAAAGAATTCTAATGATGGGGTAAAGGTGTATATTGCTTCATATTCAAAAGGGTTTGATATTTTCAAGAGTTTTTCTTTGTCATTCTCAGGAGTAAATATATACTTTTAGTGATGGTTTAAATCAATGTATACGTAAATAAGTTAACAGATATAACGCTCGTAGATGAGCATTAGCGACTCTGAAGCCAAACTAACAAGGACATCCCTTAACGTACCGAGTATTGAAGCGCCGCTACTCCTTAATTGTTAAACACTAAGATTTTCTTTAACTTTCATTAGCTGAGCGCTCACACAGCCTGTGTGCTGGGGCGGAGCAGGACGCTGTTGCTGGGCAAAAGTCAGGGCAGAGTGTGCAAAAAGATAGATACGTTTATGAACGTTTAGCTTGCTAGATCCTCTACAGAATGAAGCCTAACGTTAGCTAATCTCACCTCAGTAATGTCAGGGTGCCTCAGTATAGTGGATAAGCAGAAACACTCCGGCCTTGCGTATATAATGCTAACTGTCTAAATGGAAACATATTTAATTTAAATCCATAAATCAATCAATAAATAAATACTTATCCAGAGTAAATAGTCCACAAAACAGCCATCTTCACCTCTTTCGTGCAGTTTGATAGCATCAGTCCAGCTGGTTGAAAACTTGATTCATTTTAGTTTATTCAGTCTGTGTCTCCAAACTTTTCAAGAACACAATATTACCTGTTGTCTCAACAAATACGACTGTAAGTTTTTACTGTGTAGATTTGCCTGCTCCTTTGTTCGTGTGGAACTTAATTGCACACTCATAAGAGGTTTTAAAAAATGTACTTTCGGAATGAACAAAATTTTTTATGTGTTACTCTAAAGTGTGTGGAATGAAGGTGTGAGTTTGCTTTTATTAAGTAGATTTCCAATTGCACACACATAAGAGCATATTAAAATGTACAGCGCCATCTGTTGAATTTTGAGGAGAAGTAATGATCTTCCCATGGGCAGATTGTGATGAAACAAAGCCTATATGTTACCTCAAGCTCGGCCAAATACTCCTGTGAAAAGCCTGTTGAAATTCGTTCAGTAGTTTTTACATCATGCGTGCACAAACAAACAGACAAACAGACAGACAAAAATTCAAACTACTATATTGATGTGTTCTATTACTTATCTTATGTTCCTCCAAATATATTTTTTGCAAATATCTTCAATGTAAAGATACACCCACGTTACAGTTTTATTATATGTATAGATAATGTGCTACTTTTAAGTGCATTGCAAAGTTGTTGTTATTTTTTATATATATATTTTTATATGTACTGTATATACAGAGTATAAAAAAGAAAGAAAAAGTCAGTAATGTGACAAGAAAAGCTAACATCTTCTGCGCTGTGTGCACTTTCGCTAAAACGCTTCAGGTAGTGCAATGTTGAAAGGAAGCTGAGTAGGAGGTGGCAGTGAGGTGGATTAAATTCAGAGCCTGCGCCTCGGGTCTGGCTTTTCTTTCTATCCTTTTCTTTTTTTTTTATGTTTTTTATTATAAGTTTAAAAATAACAGCTGATGCAAGAGAACGTTCACTAAATGTTAAGCACAGCAGCTGATGATGATTTCAAATTTAGTTGCCGGAAAGCATAGCTAAAATAATCCAGTGGAGTGGGGAAAAAAAAGGTTTGCAAAGATATCATGGACCTACTGAAGCATTCAGCACCATGGCCAACACCGAGAAAGCAGAAGGAAGCTTAATAAACTGTTATGAATAATATAAATGAAAGCAAAGAACCACTTCAACAGATATAGGAAACCTATAATTGCAGATGTATAAAATATTTCAAGTAAACAGCAATTTAGGAATCAGTCAATAGAACTGTCACTGCTTTCTTGCTTTTTACAAAGGTGTGCAATATTTTTTTTTGTTTTGACTGTTAGGAAGAATACAACTCTAGGGTCTGGGGTTCGATCCTGAGCTTGAGTTATTGCCTCATCCATAGTCCACATTATTTTGTTAGTGTTGTCCTTGTTATTGTTGATGTGTGAGTTTCTCGCCATTCTTCAGACCGTCATTAAGTAAATTGGCATAGTAGAATGCTTTTGCATATGAATGATGCCCAAAAACGGGACCTATTTAGAATGTATTCCAGTGTTCCAGAGATTTGGGGTAAAATGGTTTTGAAGATGAACAAACAACAAGTCCATCATGGATATTTCTTCTTGAGAATATAATGCACATTGTACATCCTGTAAAAGCACAAATTCAAAATGTTGTTTTGAAGTAAAGTTGGAAACGTTGCAGATGTTGGGACACTATTGGCATCAGGTTGTTTTTGGCATCAGGTTGTTTTCTGCTGTGGAAAAAGAATGAAAAGAAAGGTGTGCAAGACAGTGGTGAGACCGGTGATGCTCTACAGCTTAGAGACGATGGCACGGAAGAAAAGACAGGAGGCAGAGCTGGAGGTCAGAGGGGACAACCCATGTTAGATGATTTGGAGATAAAGTCAGAGACTCCAGATTGAGGTGGTTTGGATGTGATCAGAGGAGAGAATGTGAGCATATAGGTAGAAGAATGCTGAAGTTGGAAATGCCAGGCAGGAGGTCTAAAGGAAGACCAAGGGCGGGGGGGGGGGGGGGGGGTATAATGGATGCAGTGAAAGAGGACATGAAGTTAGTTGGTGTGAGAGAAGAGAATGCAGAGAAAGGGAACAGCCAAAAGAGAAGGAAGAACACTGCTATGAAAAAAAAGTGCCAATGGTGTGGTGCGTCTTCCCACCATAACGTGGATTTATTACAATACCAGCACTCACTGACAGTGAGTTTTATAACACTGTTTAATTAATTACAATTGTTTATACTGTATATTATAAATTAATGTCATGTTATTATGTTATGTTTTTCATTTTTGTTCAATAAAACCTTTCCTCTTTGTTTCCACCATCTTTTTTTCGCTTCCCTGAACTTAATAAGAAATTTAAAATATAATCAATGACCACAGATTGATCTGTAAACTTGATCAATCTCTCTCTCTCTTGCTCTCTCTCTCTCTGTGCCCAGGCTTAATGAAGCATACATTAGGAATGGAAAACCTACACAATTTTTAACAAAGGAAAAACAGAAGTAAGTAGAATATTTTTATTTTTTATTTTAGATGCTTAAAGGTGTTGAAGTAAAAACAATTAAATGTATTCAATAAAAATTAAAATTCTGTCTAACTTTTGATTGTTTAAGAATCATATCTTGAACAAAGCGATAATCTTTATTTCCCGCCAATCCTCTGCACTCCATTCCAGTAGGTGGCAGGATTGCACCAACCAGCCTTAAAATCAACAGTGTTGGGTGTAACGTGTTATAAAGTAACGCGTTAGAGTACTTGGATTACTTATTTGATGTAATGAGTAATCTAACAAGTTAGGGCCGCCATTTAAAGTCTTATGCAAAAGTTTAGGCACCCCATAATAAATACAGTGGAACATTGGATTGCGAGTAACGTGGTTTACGAGTGTTCCGCAAACCGAGCAAAGATTTAAAAAAAAATTTTATTCGGAAACCGAGCAAGTATTAGTTTACGAGCGACGAGTATCATGCTTCACACATGCGACTCTTATTTTGACACAGAGCGTCACTCTCTCACCTTACCCCCCTCCCCCTCCCTCTCCCTCCCTCCCTCCCCCCATGGCTTAGAAACACAGAAACTTTGCTCGTGTGTGCGCAATTTGACACTGAAACACACACACGCACCGACACTCTCTCGCCTTTTCACCCCTCCCCGGCTTCACAAAGACACAGAAACTCTGCTCTGTCGCGATTCTTTTCAAAGGTAAGGTGCTGGTTCATTTGTTTTTTTGTTTTTTTTTACTTTACAGCAGTGATTCCCTTAGTATGCGCTAACGCCAGGTCAGAGAGATTTCTTTTTTTCCTGTTAAAACGGTATTTCCGTGTTTGTGTGTGTTTGTTGTGAAACTTAAGTGATTGCTTTAGTATGCGCTCGTGCCAGTCTCGCTTTTTTTCCATTAAACCGGTGTTTCCGCTGTGTTTATGAGCTTGTTGTGAAACTTGAAAAAGTGAGTCCGTTAATATACGCTCATGTCAGTCTCAGAGAGATTTCTTTTTTTTCCTGTTAAAACGGTGTTTCTGTTGTGTGCGTGTGTTTGTTGTGAAACTGTTGTGAGAAAGCGAGGTGGGGAGAGGGAGGAGGAGTGTTACTGTGTAAAACGAGGCGAGGGAAGGGGCTAATTCCACACACACACACACACATACACACACACACACGGCGCGTGTGCGCACCAATGGAAACACTTATCTGTCAGGATTTATTTGTACTTTTTTTTAAATGTAAAGTGCAGATTAATTTGTTTTATTTTAATTTTATAGATTGTATTAATTATTTTTATGTATTTATTTTTGGGGGCTGTGGAACGAATAATTAGAGTTTTCATTATTTCCTATGGGAAATGATGATTTGGTTTAAGAGTGTTTTGGAATACGAGCCCACTTCCGGAACGAATTATGCTCGTAATCCAAGGTTCCGCTGTAACAAATTTTGGTGATTTTTTTAATTGAAAAGATATTAACACAGTCTGTCTTGGAAATGGAAAAAATGCACACTATTCAGCAAACATTGGTGCATACGCCCATCCTTATGCCATGAATTAAACAAAAAAAATTAAATAAATAACAGCATTATTATGGCACTGTGCAAAAGTTTGGGCACCCTAAGAGTTCCTGAGTCTCAGATTATTTTTAAAAGGTTTCAGACCTTAATCAGCTGATTAGATCTGATGCATGGCAACAGCTGTCATTAGTAAATGCCAATTTCAAAACTTTACAAATGCTTTGACTCTTTAAACCTTGCAGACACTCAACAACCATGTGTTCCTCTAAGCAGCTTCGTAAGAAAGTTACTGATGCCCACAATGCAGGAGAAGGCTCCAAGAAGATAGCAATGTGTTGTCATCTTGCTGTTTCCACAGGGAGAAAAGTAATTAAGAGATGGCAGTTCAGTAGAACTGTGGAGGTCAAGATGAGATCTGGAAGACCAAGCAAACTCGTGGAGAGAACTGCTCGTATGCTGGTCAGAAAGACAAATCAAAACCCCATTTGACTACAAAAAAAACCTGAAGGAAGATTTAGCAGACTCAGGAGTGGTGGTGCACCGTTCCACAAGACCTTCATGGAAGAGTCAGCAGAAGAAAACCTTACCTGCGTGTCCATCATAAAATCCAACGTCAGAAGTCTGCAACAGAACATCTACAGAAGTCTGATGCATTTTGGAAACAAGTGCTGTGGACTGATGATGTTAAAATAGAACTCTTTGGCCACAATCAGCAAAGGCATGTTTGGAGAAATAAAAGGAGCAGCATTTCATGAAAAGAACACCTGGCCAACCATTAAGCATGGGGGTGGATCTATCATGCTTTGGGGTTGTGTTGCAGCCAGTGGCACAGGAAACATTGCACGGGTGGAGGGAAGAATGGATTCCACTAAATACTAGCAAATTCTGGAAGCAAACATCACACCATCTGTAAAAAGGTTGAAAAAAAAGAGGACGGCTTCTACAACAGGACAATGATCCTAAACATACCTCGAAATCCACTTTGGAATAACTGTACTTCAAGAGACGCAAGCTGAAGGTTTTGGAATGGTTGTAACAGTGTTTAAATTCTAAAGATTTAAACATCATTGAAAATTTGTGGTTAGATCTTAAAAGAGCTGTGCATGCAAGGCGATCAAGGAATATTACAGAACTAGAAGCCTTTTGCAAGAAAGAATGGGAAAAAATCCCAAGTACAAGAATTGAAAGACTTTTAGCGGCTATAAAAAGCGTTTGCAAGCTGTGATATCTGCCAGAGGAGGTGTTGCTAAGTACTGATTATGTAGGGTGCCCAAACTTTTGCACAGTGCCACAATAATGTTTTGATGTTTTATCTTTGTTTAATTTATGACATAAAAAGTAACTATGCACAAATGTTTGCTGAAAATATTGTGCATTTTTTCCATTTCTAACAGAGACTGTGTTAACATCTTTTCAATTAAAAAATCACCAAAATCTGTTATTTATCAAGGGGTGCCTAAGTTTTTGAACAAGACTGTAAGTACTCAGTTATTGAGTTATATTTTAAAAAATGTAATCTGTTATTCACACAATTTATGTAATCCGTGAGCCAGACAGCAGTGATTCCATTATTGTGTGTGTGTGTGTGTGTGTGTGTGTGTGTGTGTGTGTGTGTGTGTGTGTGTGTGTGAAAGCCGTCCTACAAGCCCCGTCTCCGATAACCCGAATCATGATGAACCGTACTTACGGCTACCACTCGAGACCACCTAGGTGAGATTGGGGTATTAGTAGTTAACAGATTATGGGCCAAACTTAGCTGAGTGATGATGGTAGTATAATTATAAAGGTCTTGACTAAAACAACATGCATGAGGAATCACAAAGGAGTTTTCATTTTCTGCAATGGAAAAGTTACTCGAACTAGTCACTTTTATCAGAAAGTAACACAGTAATGTAACTGATTACGTTTTAATGACAGTAATTTTGTAATGTAACTAGTTACTTTAAAAAGTAACGTCACCCAACACTGAAAATCAATGGAGTAAAAAGCAAAACTGAAGTATTTTTAAGGAATCTGTTAAATTAAACATTTGTAAGTTTATCTAAATATTTTAACCAATTCGGTTCATAATCTAAACTTAAGCACATCACTAATCAATTTAATCGTATAGCGCTAATGGCCACAAAAGCAAAAACAATGAATAATTTATTGCTTGCATTCACTTGAACAAAAAAGTCTTGCACATTGCACATTTAACACAATATTTCTACAAAGGTTCTTAAACAGCTGATTACATTTTTGCTTCCTAAGTGATCGAGACAGGAATTCTGCCCCATGCATCAGAGCTGCTTTCTGTTCTTTGTTTCTTTTTTGTTTCCTGCTGACGCGTGCTGAAAAATCAACACTTCAATTGGTGTCACATCACACGGCGGCTGCATGTCACCTGCAGGCAAGACCTTGGTAACTGCTTTGCTCTTCCAAGCACTTTTTTTTTTTTTTCGTTCGTTCAATAATTTCACATAATGCCGCTACCAGGGAGTGTTTAAAGGCTCTGCACTTGTGACTAGTTCAAATCCTGACACTCTCACAAAGCTAGAAACATGTTCGTAACCTTCTACTCCTTATATAAGAGATATTATGAAGGCTCTTTCATGTTGCTTTGGATAAAAGAGGTCTGCCAAATGACAGAATTTCAATCAGATCCTTTTTATTTTATTATTATTAAGAGCTTCCAGCATCCAAGTGTTCTATTTTTTGGCTGTAAAAGATTGAGATCTTATACAGTAGTTTAGAAAAGTTGATAAGCTGAAATAAATAAATAAATAAATAAAAAAATAAATAATAATAAAATAATAATAATATCAATGAATATAATAATAATAAACCACACTGAACTGTTTAAGGTTTACTCACTCACTCACTCACTCACTAAGTCTTTCTGATGAAAACTTTATCATGGGTTTTAGGTTGTTTACCTGGAACAAGCAGCCTGAAATAACCTACCATCCAGTTTCATAAGAAAACTATAAAACATGGTATTAATAAAAAAAAAATAAATAAAAAAACATGAAATGAATTATGATTTGAGTTTTGTCCTTGTTGTTGTTTTATTGTCACTTAGTCTAACGATTATTTTAATAGAGGGGTCATAACCTGTAACATCATAACACACATTTGGGCACAAATGTAGCTTCACATGTCATGAGGATTCACTTCTAAAACTCTAAAACACACATTAGTATTCAGGCCTTGACACCCCTTCCTTATTGAATTCCCCAGCTTTGTGCCAAGGGTTACTGGGATTAGTTCCGGATCCACTGTGACCCTGACCAGTATAAAGCGATTACTGAAAATTTTCAAACGTAATCATAATGTGTCACGCTGAAAATTTATGTTTTGCACTCTATATTTACTTCAAAATCTACATCAAAATATTTAAAAAATATATTGAAGGGAAAAAAGTTCATTTATTCTGAGGCTCACATCCTTCTCGGTCAACCTGATTTAAGTCCCACCTTCGTGTTCTAGGTTTGTAAACCAATCATAGACAGGACAAAATTCCTATAACCAGTCATGGCACAGAAAGCAGGGTTTCTTAACCTCACATGAGCTTGCCATCTTGATTAACGATATTGTGCTTAACGGCGGTAAAACCAAAACGATTTAAGTCTGCGTTAAATCTACGTTTCAAACCAATCATAGATGAGACAAAATTCTTCTTGAAATCATAATGCAAAAGACACCTCACTAGGTAGTTCTTAACCTCAAAGGCTTGCAAACAGTTTTGCAATTTTCTTTTCTTTTTTTTTTTTTGTTGGCATTTATCATGTTATCTCAACAAAAAATAAGTTGTAGTTTTTTTGTCCTTCAAATATATATATATTTTTTTATGTTTTATGTCTCTCTTGTCCCTTTGGGTTCTCATCAAAAAATCTGCGAAATGCTATGTGAGGATGAGCTTGCACAGTTACATACTGTATGACTAAACAATAGATGTACTAGAATCCTCTTAGATGTCCTATTTGTTAGATCTTTTCATTCATATACCATCATAATAGTCTGTCGATCAGATCAGGAAGAGGCATTAGAATGTACCTAAAAGTAGGTCTGTATGGTCTGCAGTACTGAGGGGAGAGCAGCTGACTGCCAAAACCCACCTTCAAAACCAGTCACGGATGCACTTTTGCAAGAAAAACCACCTGATAATGGTATGTCATTTTAAACAACACAGTGTCTACTTAATAATTGCTTCTAAACCATTCCAAATTTCCTTTATGTTGGTCTATTTATGCCTAAGGTGAGTTACAAAGCTAACTAGATTTTAACACAAGACTGAATCCAAATCCCTCTCTAACTCCTGATCAAGGGCACTACTTGGTGTGTGGAACAAGGGCTTGTACACCCTATATAGTGCACTAGCTTTCCATTTAATGCTAATTAACCCTAGAACCTGGAAGTTAATGAAGCTGGAGTGGAAGTATAAAGATAATCTTACGAGATTTATAGGACTCTCCACCCTCTCCATTGTTTATTCTCCTCAACACCATGTTGTTAACTACACAATGACTTGAGGTCATTCGGTTGTGCTGGATATCAGGATGGCTGCGATGCCTTTAGTACTAGGATCAAGATCACAGGAAGGTCGAATTTACTTTGGGGGCAGACGCATCAATTCTGACAGTTTCGGCATTGTTTTAAGTTGGTTCTTGCATTTATGTCACATCGTATTTATGCTTGACTGTGAAGCAGTGTGTAATTCCTCAGTCTGCATTTTCTATTCCTAAGTGTTGGCATTTGAAAATGATGACTTACTAGAAAACATTTTCCAAGAATCAAAAGTTTGATTCCCAGACGATTGCTAGAGAGCACACTCTCTTGGCATACTTGTACTCTCACATCGATTACAAATGACACAAATATTAGTTTTCACAAAGTTTGCTGCTAAACTGCTTTTAGATCTTTGTTTCAGTTGTTTCTGTGATGTACGGAAATATAATCACAAGCACTTCATACGTTTCAAAGGCTTTTATCGACAATTACATGACATTTATGCAAAGAGTCAGTATTTGCAGTGTTGGCTCTTCTTATTCAGGACCTCTGCAATTCGACTGGGCTGCTCTCAATCAACTTCTGGGCCAAATCCTGACTGATAGCAACCCATTCTTTCATCATCACTTCTTGGAGTTTGTCAGAATTAGTGAGTTTTTGTTTGTCCACCCGCCTCTTGAGGATTGACCACAAGTTCTCAATGGGATTAAGATCTGGGGAGTTTCCAGGCCATGGACCCAAAATTTCAACGTTTTAGTCCCCGAGCCACTTAGTTATTACTTTTGCCTTATGGTTGCTCCATCATGATGGAAAATGCCTTGTTCTTCACCAAAAGAAGAAGTTGCTGTTGGAGGGTGTTTTGGTACCATTCTTTATTCATGGCTGTGTTTTTGGGCAAAATTGTGAGTGAGCCCACGCCCTTGGATGAGAAGCAACCCCACACATTAATGGTCTCAGGATGCTTTACTGTTGGCATGACACAGGACTGATGGTAGCCTCACCTTTTCTTCTCCGGACAAGCCTTTTTCCAGATGCTCCAAACAATCGGAAAGAGGCTTCATCCGAGAATATGACTTTGCCCCAGTCCTCAGCAGTCCATTCGCCATACTTTTTGCAGAAGATCAATCTGTCCTGATGTTTTTTTTGGAGAGAAGTGGCTTCTTTGCTGCCCTTCTTGACACCAGGCCATCTTCCAAAAGTCTTGGCCTCACTGTGCGTGCAGATGCTCTCACACCTGACTGCTGCCATTCCTGAGCAGCTCTGCACTGGTGGCCCTCCGATCCCGCAGCTGAATCCTCTTTAGGAGACAATCCTGGCGCTTGCTGGACTTTCTTGGACGCCCTGAAGCCTTCTTAACAAGAATTGAACCTCTTTCCTTGAAGTTCTTGATGATCCTATAAATTGTTGATTTAGGTGCAATCTTAGTAGCCACAATATTCTTACCTGTGAAGCCATTTTTATGCAACGCAATGATGGCTGCACGCGTTTCTTTGCAGGTCACCATGTTGAAATGAAAGAACAATGATTTCAAGCATCACCCTCCTTTTAACATGTCAAGTCTGCCATTCTAACCCAATCAGCCTGACATAATGATCTCCAGCCTTGTGCTCGTCAACATTCTCACCTGAGATAACAAGACGATTACTGAAATGATCTCAGCAGGTCCTTTAATGACAGCAATGAAATGCAGTGGAAAGTTTTTTTTTTTCGGGATTAAGTTAATTTTCATGGGAAAGAAGGACTATGCAATTCACCTGATCACTCTTCAGAACATTCTGGAGTAGATGCAAATTGCTATTACAAAAACTTAAGCAGCAACTTTTCCAATATTTATGTAATTCTCAAAACTTTTGGCCACGACTGTATATATAGGTGATTTTCAAATTCAAAATCCAATGCACAAAAAACTGTATCAAAGTATAATGCATAACATGGACCTAACTCGAACCCAAACTATATGTGCGTTTATTTTAAATTTTTTAATGGTTGAAAATGACACCACAATACCACAAGCCGATCCTGAACCAAATGACTTCCATATTTTATTTTGTTCTAAGGGGCAAATTCACCTTTCCTCCTTTGTTTAATCAATATATGTTCATTTAGCCTGGATACACATGGCTGACTAAACGTACTGAAGCAATAAATAACGTCAAATGAACTATTAAGAGCATGAACAGCCATCAACAGACAACACATCAACACTTTTACAATTAGCAAATGAGTCGCTTTAGAGATCACTTTGCTCAAATCTAAGACTGTAAACATCTCTAACTTGAAGATATCCATACTGGAAGCTATTTTGTTCAAGCTAAAACTAGCATTATCTTTTCACCGAGTCTCATTACAGTGTGGGTGTCAGTTCTATAAACCAAGCTGCCATTATTTCGCCTACACGGTCGTATAATCATTTATTTTTCACCCCACAAACTCCGAACTCAAACCATATCTTTGACAGGCTATGCATATTATCTCTGTCGAGACTCAATTATTAAAAAGCTTGCTTTATTTTCAGAGGAAGATTTCTATGAGCACAGCACAGGAGGCTTCATTATTCACCGATTAATAGTTAAAAGATTTAGAAAAGTGTTTTGTTGTTTTGTTTGTGTAAAATCAATATGAGTATTTGTAGTCATATTTAATACCTCCACCTGACACCATGTCTATACCATGTTCTGATGAACAGAAGCCAAAAACCAGTTTCTGCAAAACACGTTGAGTTTTTGACAAAACACGTCGAAGCGGAACATAATTTCTGGTGAATGAAGGTGAAAAAAGCGATTGGCATTCACAGAAGACTTCAAGCACTGTACGGTGATGAGGCTCTTAGACGCAGTAAAACATTTGAATGGTGCGAACGTTATAAAACGGGCCGTCTATCCATGAATCATGATCCCAGCCAAGGGGGCTAACTACATTCGTTCTCGTGAACATTTAAAGAGTGGAACAACTAAGCCTTGAAAAATCGACGATAATTCGTCGGCAACTTGCGGACGAGACTCATCCATATGCGGGGACTGTGCGCACAACCATTCACCAAACCACTTGCACATTACAGGAGTTATTGCCAGGTCCTCCGTACAGTCCTGACCTCGCTCCAAGACTTTTCCACATGTTTGGGTTTTAAAGGAGTTCCTGGGAGGCCAGCGTTACAGACGTGAAGCAGGGAATCTGATAATAATCATTTTTAAAAGTTGTTTAATATGGCATCTGATTCTGAACGTCATCAGAAATGTTTTCCTGCTGAAAGTGCTTCAGCGACTGGCTTCGAATGTGGGTTTTGGCAGGCAGTTGCTCGGTCTTCTTTCTAGCACTGCGGACTGTACAGACCTAATTTCACCCATTCTGGCAACTGACAAGTTTGCCGATTGTCCTGTAGGAACACCTGTCCCACTGAGTGATACATATAGATAAACATCATAGTGCTGACAGAGGATTACTAGGTCTGAACTAACTGTTGTATAATCGGATATCAATATCAGTATGGGCAAATATCATATTTATAGTCTGAAAAACATGGTATAGATGAAGGTACCGTAAAATGGTAAAAAAATTATTAGCCATGAAGTTGGACTTGAAGCCATGAAGATTTAAATGATCAACTTGGAGAAAACAAAAAAAGGTATGTTTTATTATAGATGACCTTGAATAAAATAAAAACAATTTGCAAGAAGTGACCAAAAATGCTATTTATTGTGTTTTACTATCCAAATGTTACAGTCTACAGTATAGACACAATGGCATGATAAGACAAGATAAGACAAGATAAGATAAGATAAGACTTTATTAATCCTGGAGGAAATTCTTGTAACAGCAAGCAGGCAGGCAGGCAGGCAGGCAGGCAGACATTCAGAATGACTAACCTTGATCTGATGTAACTGAGTTTCAAGCAAAACAATACAAGGTGGGAAAAAAAAAACAGCCAAAGAAAAGGATATCAGAAACTATCAGCTGCTCTAAAGCGAGCCATTGTTCCTCCTCATGTACTGTATCTTCAGATGCACCTGCATGTCTTATGTTGTCTATGCCCACAGGCAGATCAGAGAAACAACAAGCTTCCTAAATCCACCACCACACAAGGTGAAGCGGCCATATACTCAGGCCAGGCATGTTATCCAACCTACACATCCGTCAACGCACAGCTGCATGCTCTGAACATGTCTCCGGCCAAGAAAAGCGCGAGAAGCAGTACCTGCTTTCGGTCACCATTTCAGTTTCGCCTGTCAGAATCGTGAACCGTGCCTAAGGGTCTTCTGCAAGAGTTTGTTTTTTTTTTCCTTTAGGCTCCTGAATACTCGGCTGGCTTTCAACGCCCACCTGAACTGAACAGACGTGCCCTAAAGGCCTCCCATCTGCCCCGCCACTCACACCAATACATGCTTTATTAAACAGTGATATCTTCTGTCCTGTCCATTTTTCTATTGCTTTATGAATATGTGCTCATTTATATCGCTTATTTTCCAGACAAGTATGTTTTGTTTTTAGGGATTACAGAGCATTTCATTTAGCTTTGATTACATGCGAAACAAAAGTTCAGGCGCTCAGACTACGAGACTCATTCATTACAATGATAGAAAGTTGATTTGAAATTAAGTGCATTAGTTAGCTACACTACTTACTTTCCATTATCAAGTTGGGCTGAAAAGCAGGTATTGATCCAATTCTCTGCAGTTGTAAATAAAATATATTTGTTTGTCTCCATTGCATCAGAACACCTCGTTGTCAATAACCAATAGTGGCTTATTGTCAATAACAACACACTGTGTGGTTAAGAGCTGTTCTTTTCACTCACCTAACATTGTCTATAGACGTTTTTTTTTTACGTCATATTTTCTTGCCTTTGCTCTTGCTACAACAATGGTTTCTGCTATCTGTTGCCAGCGATGAACACCCCATGTTGGCTTTTGCTAGTGTGCATGCGGAGTATCCCTCGGGTCATCTGTAGAAGGTCCTCACACCGCAAGACTCCTTAAGTGTCATCTTCAAGACAACTTCAGACATAGCTGATTTTATTTCTTTTTTTCTTTTTTTAGTAATGCAACTTCACCAAGCGCTTACATGTTCTCCAATCGTGGTCATTTGTGATTTTTTTCCCCATGAAGTTGTTCCAGGTTTTAATAATTCATAGGACAGTTTCGCAATTCTAGTCATTTTATTGTTCTCTTTGCTTGAAGCAGGCCAGTGATTTGACCCTTCTCACTCGGCCAGGCGGTGTATATTAGCATGGCACACCATATAGAGTAGAAAAGACGGAATGGTGATAGTAGCTGGATAAAGGGCGACGGAAATGTCAAAAATGCAATATGGTTCAAATATTATAGTGCCTAACACCATCAACATGCTACAGCTAAAGAACATTTCTAGGTAAATGATTCAATTGCTTTCTCTAGGTATTCTGCTCCAGGATAATTTCTACTTTTATTTATTTATTTAACTTTTAATAGTGTCAGGATTAACCCTTTTTAACCCTTAGAACGGTTGTTCTGCCTTTTGCCCTCGTTTCTGTTTTATTGCCATAGTGCATGTTTAGTTTGTTTATTTGAGTTTTGGCATGTTTATGTTTTGTTCATCTTTTCATTACAAATCCAAAACCGTCTTTACCGCTGCGTTTATGCCTCGCCAACACCAGCTCTACTAATGTGACTATTAGTAACCAGTAATAGTAATATTTTAAACTAGTAAGGCAAATGTGCACTACTTCTCCAGTACTTTTTATTTTTCTGCATCATAATTGCTGAAAGCCAGCTGTTTTGTTTTACAGTACAGTACATACCAATGAAAAAAAAACAAAAAACATATGACTTGTTTTCTGATTTTGAGCTAAAATAAAAAAATAATAATAATAAACCCTGACCCTGAATAGTTTTACTTGTTTCTTTACATGTTTGGATATATAACATTCTTTTTTTTTTTTTTTTTTTTTTTACCTAAGGCGCATGGCAATTTGTGTGCTGTTTAAGCAAACCATGTAACCCTATGAGTTGGCATTTCAACAACCATGAAAGCAGGATTAATCAGTAAGTAAATGTAATGCAAAAGTAACAGGTTACTTTAAATAGTAACTAATAATAGTAACCTATTTCTGTTATCAAATTAGTAAGAGTAATACTGTAGCTCCCTTTGAGTCTTTTTTGACCCTTTGAATTAAAAATAACTAATTATAGTAACTTATTCCTTTGATTAGTTACTAGAACAATAATGCCGTCAGCCTTCTTCGATATGCAGTTACCTCATACAGTAATTGATTTACATGTAGCTGACAAACACAACTTCTGCATAGGTTCAAATAATTATGGTTATTTATTTCCCTTTCAGAATTTCAACAGGAAAATGTTACAAAATGCGTCCCTGCAGAGCTAGTCAGTGAAAATCCAGTTTAGCATCAAGTTTGACTGGTTGATTATACCTGTCCACCTCCATGAAGAAAGGCATTTAGTCTGAAGTTTTATTCGTGTGCTTCTGTGTTACATCCCACCTTTCAGGTGAAACATAACACTAAAAGATAGGACCAAATAAAAACAGTTTGAGCCCCAACTTACTGTCCTGATGCCTCTTAATTTATTATGTCAACAGTATCACTATGTGAACTTGGTAGCTGCAAATTCAAAAATTCATTTCAGATGAAAATGCATGGTCATTAGGACTAGAATTAAGATTGGACATTTTTCCACTGATGTTGGAACTATTTTAGAGGGCTTGTTGTTTATTTTTTTAATACAACACAGTTAGATCCAGTCAAACAAATCATTTAATTCTGATTAAAACCACAAAGTGGCCATTTTTCAATGGTCAATTTATTGCATCATGAAAAAGTCCAACAACTAACAAGAGGTTAAATTACTTGAACTGGGTTGAACGACTTTGAACAATTACTTGAAATGTTCAAAGGATAGTGCTGAAGCATCAACTTTGTGGAAGAAATCTGGTCAGGAAAAAAAAATCATAAACTGAGATCACTTAAACACTTTTAAGAGAAAGAAAGAATTGCATGGTAATAAAATGGCATGGTAAAAAAAAAACAATACGAAAAAAAAAAATGTTTTGCAGTTAAGGGTGTTTCCATACACACACAGTGTAATGAAAACTCACAGATATGGGACTAAACGGCTAATCAGAAAAAAAAAAAAATCCTGACTTTGCTAGGGAGAATAAAGATTGGACTTTGGAGCAATGGAAAAGGTCATGTGACCTGATGAGTCCGGATTGAGCCTATTCCAGAGCGATGGGCGTGTCAGGGTAAGAAGGGAAGCGCCTGAAGCGATGCTCCCATCATGCATAGTGTCCACTGTACAAGCATCTGGAGACAGTGTTATGATCTGGGGTCGCTTCAGTCGCTCAGGTTTAGACTCAGCAACGTTATGGGGCAATAAAATGAAGTCACATGACCACCTGAATGTACTGAATCACCAGGGTATCACATCTATGGAGTTTTTCTTCCCTGATGGAAAATTAATCGTAAATATTATGGTTCTGGGAGCATGAGGAATCATTTTTCACACATGAACTGGCCACCACTATGTGTTCAGTGATTAAAGCTAAAGGTGACTGAATGAAATCCTACAGTGTGTGACTTTTGTTTGGCCAGGATTTGTATTTTTGAGCAGAGATTGGAAAAACAAAATCCGATCACACAAACACAAAAACACATTCTGGTGTCCTGAAATACATTTTGTTGGGAGTAGAACTGTAACATCACGACTATCTTATTCGTGAGGTTGAGTAAAGGAGATCCCCACGTGACGTCCCATCATATTAGAGCATGTTATTTATTTTGTAAAAAAAAAAAAAAGGCCTGTATGAATATGAAAGTCAGGCAAATATCTAAAGCTTAAATACTTTATGTAAAAAAAAGGTTTATGAGGTTAAAGGAAGTTTGAGGAAGTGCTGCCACATCCCCCCCACTTCCAACATCTACAGGATGCATTGTTCCCGTTTTTTTTTACAACTTGTATGAAATTGAATAATATCCAACAATGTTCCATATTTTTCTCTTTCATGTGAATTCAATGAATTCTTTCATTGTATAGTATTCATTTCCTAGTCATTGTATAGCAAGCCTAACTAACAGACTATTATTTCCACTAAAGCCAGTTATGTACAATAACAGTGTCGTGTTAATTAAATACCCACTTAAATCGAGGAAGAAATTATTTCTACAATGATACACATTTGTGCAAAATACTTATTACCTTTGGAATTCTTTCAGGAAGCGTACACTTCATCAAAGTGAAACAGTTTATCCTATTTATTACTAGCCATAATGAAGATTAATATGATTTATATAAGTAACTCACTGCTATTCCAAATGAAACACCAGGCTAAAAAAATCCTGCCTACAACAGATTTTTTTTTTCCAGAGAGTGAGCATTTTTTAAATAGTAAGACCAAAAAGTTAATTATCTTTTCAAAGCCTCCAATGCACCAACGTCCTTTGCTTGTCAATAAAGCACTTGTGCATTTAATTAACTCAGTGCTGTTGGTGAGTCACTAATATCAAACCAAAGAGCTATGGAAAGAAATGCTGAATGACAGGTGAATGAATACGATTATATTTTTCACATCTTGCCTGGAGCTTTCTACCCCAACCCAAGTATAATTCTTCATATGATATATTTGAAATATCAACATGATGAATTCACTATATGGTCCACAACAATACAGTTGGCTCAGAAAGCGAACAGAGAAAGACAGTAGCTCTGTAAAGGGCAAGAAAAATGTCAGAAAGAAAATAAGAAACCAAAAAATATATTTATGATGTGATTTTTGAGGCAGTAGGAGCATCCGAGCTGGAGCCTCTCTGCTGTGTGCCAATATTTTAGTTACACCCCATAACTTGCCATGTTGATGCAATAAAATAGTCATCGTAAAAATTGTTCATGGTTTGCTTGCAGGAGCAGAAGCAGTGCCACTATACAATTTGTACACTCTGTTAGTAGCACAACAATGAATCTATGGTCTTAATAGACGCGAGGCAAATTATTTGTATTTTCAAGGCTGGAATTCTTTTCAGCTCATCGTGGCTGTAAAGAGTGGTTATTTTGACATAAAGGCATCATGCAGCACTTCTAACGTATGTGCATTCTGTTTAAGTCGAGAATATCATGATATTTATAAATAAAAAATAATAAATATTTGACATGTCAATGTTAACAGGTTTGTTTAGAATTTTTTTTTTTCAGCCATTGTTTAATATTTCTACCAGATTAACTTAACCTGCATTTTAACCTTTTTTGAAGAATAAGAAATAAAATAAATATTGGAATTAATGACATAATTCATACTGATTTTAATTTGTGACTATACAGACAGCAGAATTACATAAAACTAAATAATAATAATAATAATAATAATAATAATAATAATAATAATAATAGTTATTATTATTATGCCTGCATAAAGACATTTGTATACAGACAAAATTGATAAAGAAATAAAATTAAAAAAAAGGAATGTGATGAATCAACAGATGATCAATAATTCCCCCATAGCAATTGCAAAGCATTCGAGACGTAAGTCCTTCCAATAACCTTGTTTGCCTGATGGAGCGTGGCGTTCAGCCAAATATCGAACCAAGAGTCATGCAAATGGGCATCATCCTGCTCCGCTCTTCCTCTGACACACAATTATGACTTTGCAGAGATCGGGATATTTAGCGCTAGTGGTCATGCTGCTTGCAGAACATTAAGCGACAATTGGTATAATAACATATTTGCTAGTCTTGAAATGCCAATGGAATGTAAGTGGCAGTGGATTTTTGACATTTAAAGTAAAGGAAAGTTATGGTTTTTAAATCCCGGGACTGACAGAGAGTCACTGCTGGGTCCTTGAGCTGGGCACTTAACTCACAAATGTTTAGCTCGAAGCCGTGATTGGATTCTGGTGCACTTTGGAATCGCTTAAGAGCTTCTGCCAAATGAGTGAAAAATAAAAATGGTAAGGCTGGAAGAATAACAGAGAAGAAGCTGAGAGATGTGGGAGGAAACAAATGTGCTTATACTGGAACCAACCATGAACAAGCAATAATTTTAAAGATAATAATAATAACAACAAGAGGGTTCTGCGCACCCTATAGTGCTTGGACTCTAAAAATAATTGACATCATCATGGCTAAGCAGTTAGCACTGTTACCTTGCACCTTCAGGGTCGGGGACTCAATTCCTACCTCGGGGTCGGGGGGGGGGGGGGGTGATGGGGGGGAGTTTTCGGGTACTCCGGTTCTTCCCACAATCCAAAGACATACAGATTAGGCTAAGTGGCATTCCCAAATTTCCTGTAATATATGACCGAGTGTGTGTGGGTGTGTATGTGCTCTGCGCTGGATTGGCACCCCATCCAGGGTGTATCCTACTTCATGCCTTCATGCCTGATGAGGAGTAAGTGATTGAGTAATAATAATAATGTCACAATTTAAATTTAAATCTTCAACGTATTTATTCTTTTTTATATGGAGTGTGTGTGTGTGTGTGTGTGTGTGTGTGTGTATGTGTGTGTGGGGCCTGGAAAGGGTTGGCAGGGTGTACCCCGCCTTGTGTGGTACAGATAATGGTGCGGTGAATACTGTTGATGTAATAAGTCTATGAGAATGTGGGAATATGAATAATCTTACACACAATATCTGAATTTAAAGTGCATGACGTTAATATAAACAATCAACAATTTAATAGGGCGGCTGCTGCCAGATGACCATTTTACACCCTTTTTTTTTTTTTGAACAAACACAGCGAGTCGTTTCTAAAGGTTTACAGCATGAAATCTTGATATTACATCCGTGTGTTTATTTAACCTTCTCAGATCTAGGATCGGTGTTGAAAAAGGTGGAAAAGGAGATGGATGCTCTTCACGGTCACTAGATTGGAACGCTCATGGAAAGGTTTACTCTGGCACAGCTATGCACACTGGCATGGCCTCTCCGGAGCTGCCTGTAGAGATAACCTGCTGATATAGTGCGCTAAAAGTTTATAAGAGCTCAGGAGGAAGATCATATCTTTTAATTAAAGTTTCTAAAGAAGTAAATAAATAAACAAATCATGGCTCGGGCCAAAGCATTTTATCTTGGAGAATTTCATGGTTCGGCAAACTGGCTACACCTAAATCACCTGCTGCTTAATCTGCCATTGGAATAATACAAAATAATAATATCAAGTAACATATTAAAAAATAAAACAAACCAGTGATACAAAAAAAATAAATCGCAGGGTTCAGGAATGATATGATAGTGACTCAGCAATTTTGATAATCTTTATATAGTATAAATATAGAGTCAGGCAAAAGAATTTATACACACTTCAGGAAACGAAAGACTTGTGTAAATATTTGAATACTAAATTTAGTGCATTGACATATATGGTGATATTATGATAATATTATGAAATTATGAATAGTATATTATTATGATACATTGGACTATTTTTCTTTTCCTGAAGTGGGTATACATTTTTTGGCTGACTCTGTGTGTGTGTGTGTGTGTGTGTGTGTGTGTGTGTGTGTGTGTGTGTGTGTGTGTGTGTGTGTGTGTGTAAACAGTATAT
>JAAGKR010001948.1:3564-41935 GCA_011419295.1 Clarias macrocephalus | reverse complement strand
CACATCTCCTGTTACACTGAACTTCCAGTACACATTATTAAGTTGATCAATCCCTGCTATCCGTTATCACCCAGATGAGGATGGGTTCCCTGTTGAGTCTGGTTCCTCTCAAGGTTTCTTCCTATTACCATCCCAGGGAGTTTTTCCTTGCCACCGTCGCCCTCGGCTTGCTCATCAGGGACAATCTTATCATTTTGATTCATACACATTGCATACAGACTTACTTCTTTTTATTGTGTGAAGCTGCTTTGCGACAATGTCAATTGTTAAAAGCGCTATATAAATAAAATTGACTTGACTTGACTTGACCTCTTATTGATAGCGCCCCATTGGCCAACCAGAGTGTGGTTCTCAGATCTAATATCACTCCTTGACGGCTCACTGTGGGTGATTCCAGTATGGAGGGATCTTCTGTCTCAGGCACAGGGAACAATATTTCATCCCCAGCCTGAGCTCTGGAACCTTCACATCTGCCCCCTGAAGGGGACCCACTAAGAGATGCTGGTCTTCCAGCCAGCGTAATTGAAACTTTTCTAAGTGCTAGGGCTTCCTTCACTAGAAGAACTTATGCCCTCAAATGGAGTGTATTTGAAAGTTGGTGCATGGCAAAACATGTAGACCAAGTCCACTGCCGAATTGTTTCAGTGCTGGAGTTTCGGCAAGAACAGTTGTCCTCAGGCTTATAGCCTAGTACTCCTAGAACATACGTAGCCACTATTTCGGCTTGTCATGTTCTGACTCATGGGGTTTCTGTGGGAAAGCACCCTTTAGTTGCCCATTTTATTTGTGGAGCTAAACGGTTGAGGCCACCAGAGCGACTATTGTGCTCGAAGGTCTGATTGACACCCTATTCGAACCACTAGGGTCAGCACCTGTCAGGCTTCTGACTCTTAAGATGGTTTTTCTTATGGCCATTACTTCTTTGAAGAGAATTGGGGATCTGGAGGCTTTGTCAGTGTCCCCATCCTGCCTAGAGTTTGTCCCTGGGCTAGTCACAGCTATTCTGCATCCTCACCTGAACTATCTTCCAAAAGTTCCATTCTCGACAATGCACCCAGTTGTTCTTGAAGCCTTCTGTCCTCCGCCTTTTATAGCTTTGGAGCAGGAAAGACTTCACTTACTGTGTCCAGTATGTGCTCTTCAGATTTACGTCCACCGCACTAGCCAGTGGCATAAGTCAGAGCAGCTTTTCATTTGCCATGGGGGCCGCAACTGGGAGGCGGCCGCCACTAGACAAACGCTGTCACATTGGGTGAGAGATGCTATTGCCCTAGCCTACGAGGCGCATGGTCACACTTCGCCTCTGGGAGTCAGGGCTCATTCAACCAGGGGGATTGCCTCATCAATTGCTCTGGCAAGAGGTGTCCCCTTGCAGCAAGTGTGTGATGTGGCAGGTTGGTCCTCTCTGCATGCATTTGTCAGATTTTATAGTTTGGATGTCTATGCTACTCTGGGCTTGCGGATCCTCGAGTCAGCATCCCAAGGTTAGGTCTAAGACTTCTTTGGCTATTGTGCGCACAAGCTACATAACCTGGGGGTCCAGACACTTGCAGTGCGGCGGTGTTGGTATTCTCGTTCCCATAGCGTTTTCACACAGCATCTAGCTTTTGAAAGGGAATGTCTCGGGTTACTTTGCTGTAACCCTGTTCCCTGAAAAAGCGGGAACAGGGTTAGGGTTAGGGTTAGCCTAGGTTACTAGGTTACTGGCAAGTTCCTCTAACACCACGTGCATCTGAAATCTCTGCTTTCGTCACCCCAAACAGTTTCCTTCAGTATACTGTGATGTCTTAGAAATGCACCTGCTACATTTCAATGCCTGATGACCCAGGTTCTTGCTGACAAGGATAATTGTGAAGCATACCTTGATGATGTGGTATTATGCTCTGATACTTGGGATGCACATGTTTGTACTTTAAACTGTGTATTTTCGCGACTTCAGAAAGCTTCGGTAACATTAAACATAGCAAAATGTGAGTTTGGTCATGCTGCCGTTACGTACCTTGGTAAACATGTGGGACAAGGGACCGTTCGCCCGCTAGATGCCAAAGTTCAGTCAATTGTTGTATTACCGGCTCATAAAACAAAAAGAGAGCCTCGACGTTTTCTTGGTATGGCAGGTTATTACAGAAACTTTTGTAGAAATTTCTCTGATGTTGATTGCCTCTCACCTCTCTCTTTTGTGTGGTCTCCTAGTTGTGAAGCAGCATTTGAGTCTGCTAAATTGCTTTTATATAGTGCACCTGTCCTTTGTGCTCCTGATTTTTCCAGACCTTTCAAACTTGAGGTGGATGCCAGTGGTACAGGTGCTGGTGCTGTCTTGATTCAGGATGATGCAGAGGGTATAAATCATCCTGTAAGTTACTTTTCTCAAAAGTTTAACCAGTTGAACTACAGCACTATTGAGAGGTAAGCCCTCGCCCTTTTGCTTGCACTTCAACATTCTGAGGTTCACATTGGTTCCAGCACCAACCGGGGGATGTTTGCCAGTTGCCTATTGTTACAGATGTACCTGTAATTGACTGTAATCAATTTCCGCTAGTGTTTAACTTGTGTGTGGTGACGCGCTCAGGCTCGTAAGATGGAAAGTGCAGAAGATCTTCTGTATATATTATATAGTTATGTAATTAGTGGCTTAGTAGGTAGTCGATGCCATTTTGTTTAGACCTTGTTTTCTCTTGGTTTGTGGTTAGCAAGGGAGTATGGGAAGAATTTTGTATTTCTGTTTCTTTATTTTTTTTTGGTGCAGGTTAGTTGTTTCACTTTGGTACTAGGTAGAGGGCACTTTGTTTATTGTTGGGCCTTGTCGGCTTCTGAAGCTCACAGCGACCTAGACTGGGGCGTAACAGAGGAGGAAAAAGGTTTTAAATCCATTTTAAAACATATGTTTTACACATGTATACACAAGGTATAATTATTTTTTTTTTTTTTTCCGCATATCACAGGAAGGTACAGGGGCTGAAGCCAGACCACGGGGTTAGCCAGGATACGGCCCCAATAACTTCCAGCTGAGTTCCTGTAATGTGCAAGTGGTGCTGGTGAATGATTGTGTGTACAGTTCCCACAGACAGGTGTCTTTTGCATGTTGGCAACAAGTTATTCGTTAATTTTCAAGGATAAGGCATTCAACTCACTGAATGTTCAGGGGATTGCCTGCAGTGGGCTTTGACCCACCTTGGTCAGGATCGCCATTAACAAATGTATAGCCTTTTTTTTTTTTTTTTGCACCATTTAAATGTGGCTAAGAGTCAAATCATTGTATTGTCTTCTGTAAATGTCAAGTGCTTTTACCACTTCATTCACCAGAAATTTCATCACAAGCCCCAGTTTGACTTAATCACCCTTTATATTATTAAAATACCCATTTGATAACTAAAAAACCATGACCCTACCATTTAAGATGAACTATGTAATCACTACTCCTTTCGTTCTACAACAAAATGAAGATGTAGGGCGTTTTCTGAGTGGTATTGATTGATACTGGCTTTCGGAGAAGTGCTTAGCCATGTGGAATATTTTTTAATACTGTCGCCGGACAGATCAGGCCCATAAATTCCATCTCTTAATTAACGAGGTGTGAATATTTGTTTTAAGACTTTGTGTGGACATGTTCTCTTGTTACATGATTTTCCTTTGTCTGATGTTAATTTCCATTTTTATTGCACATTATCTGAATCAAGACCACTTTTTATGTTAATGGTTTACTCATATGGTACATTATTATCTTAACTTGTAAATATTATTTGGGTCTATGATTATAATTTCAGATATGTGCATTCACTATAAAGATTTGCTTATTTAAAATTATGATTTTCTTATAAATGCACTGTTTCTGATTAATGTAATTAAAATGTTTTTACACTTTTGTAAGATCATTTGACTCAGGTAATTAATTAAAATAATCAAAATGCTAAACTTTTGCAGTCCTTCAACGAGCTATATGTATTATATACAATTACTTAATAAACATGATAGAATCCATAGTGTAAAAAATAAGACTTCTGCTCTGGGCATTTGCACTTATAAGACATAAATACAAAAGGAGAGATGTGCAAAAGGTCCGTGTTTATGAAAATTATGCCTTGGAAAGACAAGCTGTGCCAACGACATCCATTTACATAATAACAGGACTCACTTTTAGTAATTGCTAGTGATTTTCAGCAGTTAAGAGAGGCAAAATTTCACCAGTTGCTCTTTTACAGATGTCTGAGGTCAGGTTGGTACTTTTGAAAGGGATTTTGACGTCATGTATTTTCAGCTAGAGTAATTATAATGGCTTATTTCAATCATTCTTAATTGGGCACAATTTGATTACATTAAGCAGTCTACATGTATGAACATAGCATAAAGACTATTAAAGTGAACATCTTTATTAGATATAAGGATTGTAAGAAAGATTTACAGGTTATCTAGTTGAGGCTAATTGAGGAGTCAGATAGGAAGCATGAAGAACAAACAAAGTCTACTTTCATTTACATGCGTTCATTCTTTCATTCATTCACCCTTAGGAATAAGGTGGAATAAGGTTTGATGGTACATGCGAGCAAATTTTGTACAGGGCGTTCGGTTCGGTGCATGCTGTGATCTGAGTGAATACAGTCCAGCTTTAACTTGTTGTGGGCGCATCTTTCAATAATTTTCAAATGTTGTCAGCAAGATTCAGTATATATGTTCAGAATAACTTCTTGCCCACAACAAATATATATATATATTTTTTTTTTTCCCCATAGGGTGCTTAAGGGGAGTTTGCCCAGGGCAACATACACACTAGAACTGCCACTGCCCGTGGGGAAAATCCAGGCCCCACGGCACCAGAGCAAAAATTACAGCAAAAGTCACAAAACATAACTTCAGTCTGCAATAATCGATAGATACACTGTGACTTATTTTTACTACAAAACATGATGTAGTAGCAAATGTGCATATTTGCTATTTTATTTATAATAATACATGCTTGCTATACACAACTTTCACAAATATCTTACAGGTCTGGACACCTCATGTACTGTACATTACATATACTATAGAATGAGATAATAGTAGATGTGGAACCGTTATTTTGCACAGTACAAAGAAAATGATTTGATTTGATAATCTGTTACACGTGTATTTCTCACTCACACATCATCTATACTGCTTTATCCTGTATACAGGGTCGCGGGGGGCCTGGAGCCTATCCCAGGAGACTTAGGGCACAAGGCGATGCCAATCCATCACAGGGCCGGAAATCGAACCGGGATCCTGGAGGTGCAAGGCGACAGTGCTAAACGCTAAGCCTCCGTGCCGCCCACACATGTACGTAGTTTGCACATACGAAAATAGAACCAAATTCAGGTTTGAGTGAGATTTAAAGGTTTAAGCCAACAAGAAGGAAAAAACATTTTTCATTTTTTAAACCTTTTTAACCTGATAAACACCTCTTACAGCATGTGAGGCTCACAAACACTGTATGCTTAGATCTCAAACGGAAAAAAAACAGAGCTAGATGAGCAAGCAGCACTTGGCTGAGGAATGATATCCTAGCAAATGTTTAAATAATGCTCTAGAGATATAGTCTATTTAAAATATTATGCTGCACTAAGCAGAAATTTGCTGGTCCAACCTTTCCAACCTCTGCACATTCGACCAACTGAACTGGGAAACTTGACACACTCATATTGTTAGCTGTATGCTAAGCAGCTAACACAGATGAGTATATGTGTTTTTGAAAAACAGGAAACTGTATAATTAGAGTTTTAGATAGCACTTGTAGCTAATGCTTGTGAGTATACAGTGGAACACATTTAAAGATTAGACTTTTTTTTTTTTTTTTTGTCAAATTGATTTGATATCACTCTGTAACCAAGGAAGAAACTCAGACATTTCCTGTTGCTAAAGACATGCTCTGCATTTTCTTTGCCAGAAAAAGTAATTAAGCTTCATGTTTAAATGTAAAAATCTGCTTTGGACACACTCACATTAAATCCAGACACAGATATTTGAAGCACCGTTATTTTATAAATACTGGATATTATTCCTTAAAAAGAAAAAAAATCAGGATAATAAATCAGCATTAAAGTAGGCACACACACACACACACAGATGAGGTGACCTTGCAACTGTTGTCAACTGTTCCACAAAACTGATAACTTCTCCGACTCGGCTGCAACTCCTGAGCAAAAGCCGGCGTGCATATCCAAATAATTCCTCGCATTATTGTCGCCAAGCAGTTCAGTGAAGCAGAAAATGGAAAATGTGTGTTTCAAGATGTGCCCGTTTAATTTGCAGCAGGACCTTGCCCTCATCACTGCTGAGAAGTCGACTGGCTCGTCTAATTGCATGTGACTACAGTGGTGGAGCGCATCAGAACAGCAAATACATAATGAGGTTCAGGGTAAGGTGTGTTTGTGCATGTGTGTTTGTGTGTGTGCAGACATTTTGGCTTAGATTTAAGTTATTAATGTTGTTTTTGCCTTCGAATCGAGTGACTCCATGATTACATTTAAACTACGTATGAAAAGTTCAAGTAAAAGACATTTTCATCATTAATGCCCTTCATGTTTCAGCTACGCAACTAGAAGCATTAATAAAAACCTACACAATCGAAAGAGCTTAACAGCATTTCTGTCCAACATGGTGCACGAGAACTACACTTTACATTGAAATATTACATTTTCTTGAAGCATCCACTTCCACGACTTGATATTGACGTTAAAAAAATGTAGATTTCAATTAAATTCAACCCAGTTATCGTAGCAAAGTCACTCATATGAAGTAGGTCAAATATTCCAAAAGACACAAGTTCAACAGGAAGTTAGATAAACTGAATTCCTTTGAAGATCATAGGGAAACGAAAAATTTAAGTAAGTTCATTCATTTTATTTCATTTAGTTATTTTAAATGAAATAACACGGTTGTATTTAAAGTAAAAAACATGTTATTATAAACCTTGAGATTGAAAAGAAATTGTTCAGTTAGAAAAGGCAATTGTAGGTTAATTGTAGGGGAGGACCCTTTGATCTTGGATCGCTTAAATATGAGGAACTTAGTAGACTGAAGAAGATACTTGGATGAGTAGTGAAACATTTCTACTAAAATAAGAAGTCCAGTCCCCTTTCAAAAGCTACACTCGCTGCTGCGCTTGAAAGCGCTATGGGAAAAGGTCTCCACTGACCGGTTGTTGAAGCTTGTGTGTCAAACATGCCAAAAACTTGGCCCGTACAACCTCAGTCAGGTGACGTCATCTGACAAGGTACACCTAGAGGTTATAAATAGGTCTGAACCGGAAACATCCTCAGGTCTTTTGTCTTCAAGGCTGTATTGTGTTTGCGTGTGTGTCTCTAACGTTACTGCGCTGCAGTTTAAAGAAAGAAAATAAATATAGAAAAGAAAACGAAACTAATGGCCAAGTTTAGGAAGAGATGCTTACCTCCGTGCGGGAGGCTTCTCTCCGATGACGATTGTCATACTCTTTGTTTTGAGTGTTTGGGTGAAGATCATGTTTTCGGCGGACTCGAGGGACAATGCGAGCACTGTGATCTGCTTCCGATCAAAGAGCTTCGCGCACGGCTTGTGTTCTTTAAAGAGAAATCGCGAGCCGCGCATCACTCTTGGAGTTTGTGCGTTGATCTGGCGGAAGCACGTGAGACGGATTTGCCCTTTTCTCTCGCGCTCTCGCAGGATAAGGAAATTCCCTCGTCCGCTTCTGAAGCGCATCTCGATGCCTCTTCTGATCAGGCGCCAGAGACCTCCTCCCTTCTCTCCAGTGAGTTCACCACCCCGGGACGCTCCTCTCATGGCGAGCAAGAGTATAAGGAATTACTGGAGGTGGTAAACAGGGCAGTCGAACGCCTACATCTCAACTGGCCTCGGGAACAGGTGAGTCCCAAACACTCAAAATTAGACGACAGGTTTCTGTCAGGTGGCCGAGGTGAGGGACCTCAATGAAGGTCCCTCCCCTTTTTGGGTGATCTCCATGATGAGGTAACTTGTTCATAGAGCAAACCTTATTCGTCCCGCATATTTGTGCCAAAGACGTCGATTTATTCGACGATCGTTGATGCAAGCACGCGGGGCTACATGATAATGCCCCAGGTTGAGGAGACGTTTGCGAGCTATCTCTCTCCTGCATTCTCATCTTCGCTGAAGAAGCCTAAACTCCCCACTAAGCCGTGTAGACTAACATCTTCGCTAGTGGGGAAGGCTTTCCAGTCAGCGGGTCAGCCCGGTGCAGCGCTGCATACCATGGCGGCGTTGCAGGCATATCAGGCCAATCTACTGAAGGACCTGATCACTGGCGGGTCCATCGACCAGCAAGCTTTTTCAGAGCTTTGCTGAACCATGGATTTGTCTCTCCGTGCCACAAAGCAGACGGCTCGTGCCACTGGCCGTTCCATCGTTGCCATGGTTGCCATGGAGAGCCGTCTGTGGCTGAACCTCACTGGCATCAAGGATGAGGAGCGTTCTTTCCTCCTTGATGCTCCTATCTCGCCTTCCGGCCTATTCGGTGACGCTGTGAATACCGTCACCAATAGGTTTCGGGAGGCAAAACGCTACGAGGAGGCGTTTCTGAGGTTTCTTCCCCGCCGTACTCAGGAGTTGGGACAGTTGGCCACCCAGTCCCGACTAGGTCCGGTTCTAGTGAGGCGTGAAGCGCAGAAGGAGAGTGTGGCGAGGCAAGCACCCCCTTGTAAAGACTGGGGTACGACTCGCCGCGCTTCTCAGTCCGCCTTTAAAAGACCGAACCTAAAGCGCATGATCTCCTCAAAGAAGAGGTCCTGAGGCTGGTGAAATGCCAGGACCATGAGGGTGCCTCAGGAGGCCGCCCAAATCTCCGCCACCATTGGTGCTCAGAAGAGTGGTCACCAACGAAGTGTTAGATGTTCGGTTTGGCTCCTGCCGTGGGCCATCTAAGCCCCCCCAACCCCCCCCTCAACCTAGGGTTGTGCCCCTTTCAGAGAAATTGGCAGCGTGGAAGCTACTGCCAAGTATATCTGCTTGGGCTCAGAGGATCCAACCTGCGCATCTCCCTCCGTGTTTCAACGGTGTGGTCTTCACTTCCATGAAACCGGAACGAGCGCATTTTGCTAATTATAGACTTTGCTGGGTATAGGGGCCATAGAACATGTTCCCCTCCCAGACACACAGTCAGGGTGGTACCGCTATCTCAGAATATTAAAATTAAAAACTTTGACGGTCAAGATGATAGTATCTCAAATCCAATCACAAGATTGGTTTGTGACAACCGACCTGAAGGACGCATATTTTATATAGAAACATTGGACCTGCACATACTGTATATAAGAGGCTGGATGCAGCACTATTTCCTATGTGGTTTCAGGGCATCCATAATTCGAATTTTGTTCACGACTTGCCTCAGTCTCGGGAGCTAGCGCTTCGACATTAATATGTCATCCTAGTTCATCTTGAATCTTTAGGGTTGAGACTCAACCCCAAGAAAAGCGCTGTCTCTCCCGCTCACAGGACAACGTATTTGGGGGTCATAGGAGGTTTCAGTCTGAATACAAGCACAATGTCTCCTGTATGTACCGAATCTATCTTTAGCATCCTAAGGAGCATCACCCTAGGCCAGAAGATGACCCTTTGTTACTTTCAGAGAATCTAGGTCTCATGGCAGGTGTATCCATGGTGATATCCTGGGCCCCCTGCATATGAGACCCTTCTGTTGTGACTGAGAGCCAGGGGATTTCATTCAATGACCAATCCCCTGAGCAAACAGGATATGCGCCAGGTGCTTCGTCCCATTTCTATGTGGTTCAGACCCCGGGTTTTAACTTTGGGTCCCACTCTAGGTCTCTGTCGTCACAAGATTCTAACGACAGACACTTTCCTTTGGGTTGGGGTGCGGACTTGGATGGCCGTCTACCTCAAAGGATCTGGAGAATTTATCTTCTCGCATGACACACCAGTTGCCTCGAGACTATGGCTTATTTCTGGCCCTGAAATACTTCCTCCAGCTAAGAGACTACCATGTCTTAGTGTAGGCAGCACAATGGAAGTCTCCTATATAAATTGCCATGGCGAATTGCGTCCGCGCCGCTTGAACAATCTAGCGCAGCAGATTTTGCTTCAGGCTTAGGACAAGTTCTTGTCCCTCAAAGTGATTCACATTCATAAAAGATCCTGGTCTTCCAGCTAAGCTAATATAAACTATTCCAAGCACTAGGGCTCTCTCGAACAGAAGTACTTATGCCCTCAGACGGAAAGATTTTGGACGTATGGCACACCATGTAGACCAAGTCCACTGCCAGACTGTCTCAGTGCTAGAGCTCCTGCATGAGAAACTGTCCTCAGGCCTAGGACAACAGTCCCTTTAAGGGACAAAGCTATTGTGTTCAAAAGTTGACTGAGGCCCCTTTCGAACCTCTAGGGCTTTTGCCTATTATGCATCCTCACCCGAATTATCTTCCGAAAGTTCCATTTTTGATTATGCAACCAGTTGTTCTTGAAACCTTCTGTCCTCCGCCGTCTAATGCTCAGGAGCAGGAGGGATTTCACTTCTTGTGTCCAGTACATGCTCTACAGATTTACGTCCACTGCACTAGACAGTGGCGCAAAGAGGAGCAGCTCTTTATATGTTATGCCGCAACCGGGTGTGCGGCTGCCACTAGACAATCTAGGTCACATTAAAAGAGGTGAGTGATGCTATTGCCCTAGCCTATGAGGTCCATGGTCAAACTTCACCTCTAGGAGTTAGGGCCCATTCAACTAAGGGGTTTGCAAGGTGTTCCCTTGCAGCAAGTGTGTGATGCGGTAGGCACTCTTTTTTCAGACTTTTCTCAGAGTTTATAGTTCGGATAACCATGCTACTCCATGCTTATGGTCCTAGAGTCAGCATCCCACAATCGGGTGGCGTTGGTATTCTCATTCCCATAGCGCTTTCAAGCGCAGCATCAAGTGTAGCTTTTGAAAGGGAACGTCTCGAGTTACTTTGCTGTAACCCTGTTCCCTGAACCTACCCTAGATGTTTCTTAGACATAATGTAAAAAAAATAATAATTCTCTCTTTTTTTTTAAAGTTACAAGGGCAACCCAATCATGAAATTACCCAGTTAACCTCGGTCGACAAAAGGGGGACTGCTGTGTGAATATTGTGTGTAGTCTATGTTTCGCACAGATCAGTGACTGAATTAATTCATTAGTAACTGCTGCAGTGATGTCGACTGATCAGGGTGGTGGAGAGAGACTGTAAAGAAGAGTAGATAGGCTAATTACAGAGTCAACTCCACACAGTTTAACTATACTAAATAAAAAAAAAATGTGTGTATACATTGGATGCCCTTCTCAGCACAGCCCTCCCATTTTATCCAGGCTTGGGACTGGCTCAGCATGCAGTGGCTGGGAATGAAACCCGGGCCTTCTACATGGCAGGCGAGAAACCTACCACTGAGCCACCAATGCCATACATGATGCACTCTGGGTTTCATGTCATTATCCAATCTTAGTGAGCTAGATTAGTGTCAAATCAGCCAGTGCATGTCAGCTTACACTGGCTGATCCAGACACATCTTTGAGGTCAGAGTCGAACATGTTGGGAAACCCTTCCAAATATTGCTGTTAAAAAAGCATCCTTCATTCAAGGAAGGCCACTCGTTAAGCTTCTATTGGCATGGCCCCAGTTTCAGAATACAACTTTTTTTTTATATATATTTATATAATATGATACAATACACATATACAGTGAACAAGAGAAATATAAACTGAATGGTTTTCATTGTTGGTGGTTACAACTTGCATATCTCCAATAAATTATGCCTATGGTGAATCTTAATTCAGCCACAGCTCCCTCTGTTTTTTTTTTGTTTTTTTTTTCATTTTCCTTACCTGTTTGGGGTGAGTTGTACTCCCTAACAAATGATAACTACAAATATGACAAGGCCAAAAAAAAAAAAAAAAAAAACAAGAGGCTACTTTTTGTTACTATGAATTCTTTACATAAATGTCATGCCATTGGGTTGAGGTGCATCACCTGGCACAAACACCACAGGTTTTCATGATACGCTTTTAAACAGGACCACAAATGCCAGGAATTCATTTAATGATGCACTTGAAATAACTACAAAAATTGGTTTGACCTTTCTGCACTGATGTAAAGTAGGTTTTTGACTTCACGTGGTGCCCTTTCGCTGTCAGCCCCAAAAGTTGGATACGGAAATGAAAGAAAGCCAGGCGGTGTGGTAAATCATGCAAAACGCATTGGAAATTCACATTTCATTAATACATCTAACCTTTTCAAAAACCACCTACATGACATTTATCAGAGCAAACCCCCCGAAAAAACTGACCCATATTCACCAGCAGAACTCGATCAGGAAGGGTGACGAGAAAGTGAAACTGAATGGTGAGCTCAGACAAAAGAAAAACGTCTGTCGTGCAAAGTCCAGAGTTTCAGTTCAGAGCAGTGAAATCAAGAACACTGGCTATCGAAAAGCCGTCACTGGAATGCTGACAAAGAAAACCTGATGGAAAATGGAAAGGATTTGCGCAAGGAGGTTTTCAGCAGTTCCCTGTGGTTTGCATGAATGACTTTACAGATGTTTTTTTTTTTTGCCCCCCTCGGACACATCTTGCTTCTTGAGGAGCTTAAAGTTTACAGTCCACTTCATTAGTCATTAATAGGCTTTGAATAACGGCGAGTTAAACCGATGGCGCTCTTTTAAAATTAAAATGCAAGACGTGAACACTGTGGCACAGAAAGAGCACTGAGTAACAGACTCGTAATTTTCTCTTAATTACGAGAACACATCCTGGAGTCAAACAGTGCTCCGCTAAACATGAAGATTCACTCCTGGCATCATTTTCTTTGCCATGCATAAGTGTGCAGCATTAATTTTTGGCACCCTTGGGCTATAATGAGGTTTGTGGTTATTAGTACTTACTCCGCAGACATATTTGTTGTGCAAAGAGATCTAACATGAAAGAAGAACTAAAGAAAAGGTAATGTCTGTCAACGCTGTCTGAGTTTTGAGCACAGATACTTCTCTTTTACGTCAATATCAAGAACAATGAAAGGACAGAGTGCACCGTCACATGCTGCTAGCAGTGGAATCTGCCCATAGGGTTTGAAATTACGTTCCTTGGCAGAGAATCAATACCTCTGTTCCTTGGTAGCTGCATCCACCCAGCAAGGCCGCTGTAATGAGCTGTGTCTTCCACCGGGCCCCTCCAAATTACCCCACCGATCTTCGACCGGGGAATTAAAACAGAGGGGATGAAGATGCCCGATGGCAAAATTATACTTGTTGGAGCTCTCAATCACCTCACATTACTATCCAAAAACACAGGCCTGCTCTCACGGGAGCCACTGCGATGCGCTATCGCTCAGCAATTAAGAACAGGCCGCCGTGACAATGACACACAGGACCTTTTTTTTTTTTTTTCACGGCCATTAATAGCACCACGGCATTGCCGGATGCTGCTCTATTCTCTGTTCTTGCTCCCGTTTAAACAACGTCACACAGCACTTTTTCTTTCACAACTTTTCGTCTAATCCAGCCATTTCACAGCTTGTTGGATTTTAAGTCCGTCTTGTTGACGGGAGACAAATTTTAAGGGCATTTAGGTTGTGCACTGGGACGACTCGAAGAACACTGCTGTTAACATTATGTAGGCCTATAGGCATTGTTTACTCCGGGATACAGAAGCAAGTGAAAGTGGTGCATGAAAGACAGATACTAACATAATAAAACTAAACCCTAGAGCCGATCGTTGTATTTAATATTTAAACAAACTGTTGTTCCTTAGCGTGGGCCGTATATTGGAACATCTGCTAGTGTTAATGCTTTACAACTCCAGGTTCTGAAATTTGAACCTCAGGTTACTCATGTCTTCCACAGGTCAATTTCCTCAAGGAATCCCATTTTTGTTTTGTTTGGTTGTTGTTTTTTTTTAATAGTCATGCCATATTTATACATTTCATTCATCTGGTAAGAGCCATAGCGGATCTGGAGCTCATCATCCTCTCAAACACTTTATCCTGTATACAGGGTCGCGGGAGGCCTGGAGCCTATCCCAGGAGACTTAGGGCACGAGGCGGGGTACACCCTGGACAGGGTCCCAATCCATCACTGGGCACACATACATACTGTACACACACTCACACACTCATTCACACACTATGGTCAATTAGGGAACACCAATTAGCCTAATCTGCATGTCTTTGGACTGTGGGAGGAAACCCACCAAGCACAGGGAGATCATGCACACAGAGATGGGAATCAAACCTGGTCAAGAATCGAACCTGGCCCCTAGAAGTGCAAGGTGACAGTGCAAACCACTAAACCTGTACATAGATACTGTACCATTACTGTACATGGATACTGGTTCATTAAAGGGCACCATACTGTCCATACCCATTGATGCATTAATTTACCCTGATACAAGTAGGGTTTCCCGCCTACCATGCAGAAGGCCCAGGTTCAATTCACAGCCAGTGCTCAAAAACCAGCCCCTGTATGCAGTGCCGGTCCCAAACCCAGATAAAATGGGTGAAGGGCATCTGGAGTAAAACTTGATCAGAAAAACAAGAGGTCTTCCACAACAGCAGCGACAGGTATCTGAGCTGCTGATGTTACCATGGTAACGCACGGAGGAAGTGACTTTGTAGGGTTTTCCGAATGGTGGAGTTTGTCAAGGAAAGTTCCCTTCACCGACATTCCCTGCAAACGGAGCAGGGAGTTGGTAGCACCCTGTGAAGTAGACTTCAGAATGGAACACAGCTTAACAGTAACAATCCAGCCTAGCCAGTCGACTTACTGTCAAATTCTGGGGAACTTGGAAAACATCAGAGAATCCACAGGAAACAAATATCAACCCAAACAAAATCAGACGATTTACCAAGAAGCAACAATACCATTGCCACCCTATTAGACCACTGCTGGTTACTCTAAATCAACCCTAACCGTGATGATACTACTGTATATTATATGTGGTGCCAATCAATGTACTGGAATCCCATACAGAGTTTTGGTTCCAATGTTCCGAATTGTATCATTTTAACATTTACATATTTTTATTGGTTTAAAATTCATTTACTGGTCACATAATCATTTACATATTGTAGTAAGAATAAATGTTGACAAACTAAATAGTGCATGGTTTGGGATTTGGCTCAAATGGTTGCAAAGGACAGAGCTGAATTTAATTTCGAGTGCTATGACGTTGCTTCACTTCATTCCCACAGCTTGCTGATAAGTAGGCGGACATTTATTTTCTTTCTTTGAATCTATTCTCTATCTTCTCTTATTTGGAGATCACAGATTGACAAGGGTGACAAAAAATACACAAGCAACTCTTATTAATTACTAACTGACTATTAATAGCGCTCTAGCTAAATAACTTCACAGCTGTTTAACGAGATCGTTTTCATAACAGCTTAAACGAGCTGATTAGACAGCGTTCAAGTCAAACCGGGACTTGTGATTGAATTTCTCATGAATGATAAAAAAGTGATTGGCTTTTATAGAGGGCTTCAAACGTGAGATACTGCAGTGATGCAGTAAAACATTTGACTGGTGCAAACGCTTTTTAAAAGAAGCCTGTACATCCATGAATGAGGTGGTTTGGATCCAGTACAGTCGTTCTTGTGAACATTCAGCAAGTGGAACGCCTGATCCATGAAAATGGCTGGAAAACGTGTTGCCTAGTTGCGGAGGACACGCATTTGTCTGTGGGAACTGTACTCACAACCCTTCAGCCATACCACTTGCCAGTTATTGCCACATCCCCCATACAGTCCTGACCTCGCTACGAGCCATTTCCACATGTTTGGCCCATTAAAGGCATTTAATGTGTAGCAGGCTGTCCGATCATGGCTCCAGCGTACTGAGAAAATGTTCTACCTTGATGGCATCCAAGCACTAGTGAAATGCTGGGATAAGTGCATTAGTGTAGCAGGGGAGGATTATATAGAGAATTAAAGGGAGTTTTTACTCTCAGAATTGTATTCTGTTATTCGGGACAATCAAAAGTCACGGTTTGACTTGAACATACCTTGTATTAAACATATAGCTCTTTTTTTTTTTTCATGTTTCACTCTCATACTAAACATGTTGACTTATGTGAGCATGGTGTATTAAGGATGCGTGCAAATTTCTGATGGAAAGTGTGCTACTCCCTTTTTTTCTTAATGAAGTTACTTATCTGCTGATGCGAGTGGGCTTAAAAAATTGAATGTGGCTTTAGTTTCGACAGGAAGACTGTTCAAATTCCAAATCCGTGTCCTGCCAGAAAGTCATTTAAAGCCTTTACTCATGGCTCATACCCATGACCTGCTCAACTCTATGCTTGGATTGCATTCTGCATTACTTATTATTCACTTAAATAAACACATCTGCCAGGGGGAAATAAATGTACGCTCTCTTCATCTGACTAAGATTTCGGATCAAGTCATATCTACCGTGAGCCAGGAAACACCTGGTTTAAGTCCTTGACTTTTCTTTCTCCTTTTAATATGAATGCTCAGTGAACTGGATTAGCTGTACTGCAGGCTTATAAATATGCCCTTCATACATTCAAACATCAGCCAAAAGATTCCTTGGGGCAAGATAAACACCCCATGGCACGACCCAGCATGCTTCGAGTCGATCTCTACATCATTTCACTGCAGTGTATTATTAGGACTATGGACCTGATGACTCAGCTGGCCCTCGAGTGTTAGTAGTCTGACCTGGTACAAGTAGTTTTCTTCTCTCATACCCCCCATTTTGACCTCCCTTTTGCTCCCTCAGCAACACTTACAACTACCAGGGATAAACAGGATTAAAATGGGCAAAGTGTGTATGGCTCTCTAACGAGCGTTAAAGCAACGGATATTTAGAGAAGCTTAAATTACCGGCTCTAAAACACGTGGACCATGAAATAGTCATAGTCAAGTTGTTCTACAGTATGTTTCATTGCTATAGATATACTCCTGTATACTGACCTAAAGTGCTGTAGATGCAAAGGATGCAGTCCTTTGCTATTTTGTAGAGACCTGTGTTTCCCCTTCAGATGGTGGTTCCTATGGTGACAGGGATCATGGTCTAGTATCCAGGCAATTTCTTTTCCAATTTTTGATCCAGTTTTATTGAATCTACTGTATCTGTGTCCATTATTTCCTCAGATTACAGGCCCTTGGCTCACCGGAGAGGAACGTACTGTGGTTTCCTTCTGCAGCAGGATCTCCTCCTATGGTTGCATGTTGTGCATTCTGAGATACTTTTCTGATCACTGTGGTTCCAAAAAGTGGTTATTTACGGTTACTGTAGACATCTTGTCAGCAAAAAAAGAACAAAAAAAAACAGTCAGCCTTTCTTCTCAACAAGGCATTTTCTCATTCCGTTATTCAGACAGGACACTCTTTTATTTAAAACCCTTAAAACTCAAGAAGCACAGGTACGTGCTGGCAACACAGCATCGGTCAATGACGATTAAAAATAATATGTATAATTATTATATGTATGCATATGTATAATTGTATATAATACAATGTGCTTATATGGAAACCTCCATATAAGCACATGCACATGTGGAATCTTTAGATGTCAAATTGTGTTTTGGGGTTTTTGGATATGTCGGGTAGAAGGAAAGTTAACATTACTTTAATAAACGGCAAATTTTACCACTACCGGAATATGGGAATGCTGTCAATAAAATATCTCAAAATGAGTTTATTATTATTTTTGTGGTCATAGAAACAAACAAAAACAACAATAAAAACACTTGATTGTGTGTATCTGTGCTATTTCTTTACCTATGTGACCTATTTTATTTATTTTTCTGCTCAGTCATGTTTGTATAAATGGTTAAAATGAACTAAAATTCAGTAAATCATATTGACTATTTTGTCCTGGAAAAAAGATTATGTAACGCTACACTGCACAATCCTGAGCCCGACAGTATATACTTGTACTGTATGTGTCATTTAAAAAAACACCATAACAAATATTAGCTAAAATTTTCGGGGTTCAAAGGGCTACACAAAGTTACTTAAATACACAGTAAATACACTGATCAGCAAAAAAATTGCCCTTTTCAAAGGGTTTGATTATTGGCCTGCATCAAGAAAATAAAATAACAACAACAATAATAATAATAATAATAATAAGAAGAAGAAGAAGAAGAAGAATAACAATAATAATAATTCTATTATTTGTCACTAGTACCTTAGAGCACAGTAAAATGTTTTTCACATATCTCATTCAGGAAGCTCGGGTCAGAGTACAGAGTCAGCCAGGACTGATTCTGGACTCACTCGAACAGATAGTGTTGAGATCCACCGCTGACCCAACAATGAAACGAAAGGAATTGCTGGTTAAGGATATATGAATGGGGAACACTTGCATTGTAAATCCTCATCATTAAAAACCAAAGGATTTCTAACAGGACTGTTACTAAACTGCTTTGTTTACTTATTAGTTAGACAAATTGGGGGAAAAGACTCAATTTTGCTCAGCAGCATAAGATTAGACTTTGGAGTGATGGAAAAAGGTCATGTGACCTGATGAGTCCAGATTGAGTCTATTCCAGAGCGACGGGCGTGTCAGGGTAAGAAGGGAAGCGCATGAAGCGATGCTCCCATCATGCATAGTGTCCACTGTACAAGCCTCTGGAGACGGTGTTATGATCTGGGGTCGCTTCAGTCGCTCAGGTTGAGACTCAGCAACGTTACGTGGCAATAAAATGAAGTCAGCTGACCACCTGAATGAACTGAATGACCAGGGAATCACATCTGTTTTGAGTTTTTTCCCCCCATTGGCACGAGCATATTCCAAATACCCACATGAACCGGTCACAAAATTGTGTGCTATAATCAAAGCAAAAGATGATTTAATGAAATCTCAGCATTTGTAACAAATGTTTTTGGCCAGGCAGGGTATTACTGTACCAACCTCCAGTCAATGTCAAGGAAGGTTTAGGCAGCTCAGGTGTTACAAATGTCTAGGCTCTGTCTTAATCTGGCTTTACAACGATCAGAGAAACGCAAATTGTCTCACCTCTGTGGGATAGAGATAATATAACTGAGACTTAAATCTGTAGTCTTTATAGTCTTTCCCGGATCAGTGATTCAAAAGGCAAGAGATTAATCAAATACATCATAGCGGAAAGACAAAAAAAAATAAAAAAATACAGTTCAGTTCATTCAGGATCCCCTGGTGGAATTTTTGATCAGATTTCCTTCACAAATTCAATAATTTATTCAGTGCTGGCTAGAAATCTTTGTACAGCTCATTTTCTGAAAATTGTAGCACAAGTTTGGCGAGTGTCAACTAAACACCATAGTTTTAACAGTTTTAAACTAGAATGAGTTTTTAAGATTGATTTAAAGTTATTATTAATAAATACATATGTTTATATTAATAATATACACATGTTCATATTATTATACATTTGTTTATATGATTAATATAAACATATGTATATTGTAACACAACTGTTTTTTTTTTTCACTGATAAATGAAAAAAAAAAAAAAGCATTTTCTTATGCATTATGTTTTATATGCATCTGTTCTTATTCCTACATCTGGCAGATGTTTATCTGAAGGCTCTTAGAAAAAGCAATATGATACCCATCATTGCAAGTTGGGTAAACAAAGTTAAGAGGACGGGGGGAAAAGCAATACTGAAAAAGCTCATGAAAAATGCCCCAAGGTGTAAATCAACACACCACCAGCGAGGAATTATAAAATGCAGCGAGGGAAACACTAGAGGAGGAAACGAGCGAGCCAGCGCAGCTAAATGGAAATTATATTTTTAAGCCGTCAAAAAAATGCCATGACCTCGAGTGAAGTTCACGGTTCACTCTAAAAAAGTTGGAGGGCAGCAAGAAGTACCCTTATGAGGCAAAAAGATATCATAAGTTAAGCCATATCGCCGGCGTCTGTCTGCTGAGTCAGCGGGTTGAATAGATTGAGCTGCTTTCCTTTGTCCCTGTGTTTTGCAGCAAGGACACAGAGACTGCGCGGGAAAAAAAAATTTGCGCCATTAATTATCTGTCAAGCACTTCATGATGTCCATTAAGTCGAGGCAAGTCGGTTTTTATTGTCATTGCATCCATATGCTCGTATGCACTGAGAAAATATTGTGTCTCAAGGTCTTGCAGGAACAAAAAAATAGAAGAATATATTGAAATTTAGAACAGGTCCAGACTGATGAAATAAATTGTCTACTTTTTATAATATTATCACAATAGAGTCGTTATTAAAATAACTACATGTTTACTTGGATTGAGTGCGCAGCATTTTTCAACCAGTGTGACCTTGGATGTGTCTCGGTCAGACTGTCGAACGCAATAGCAACAATGATGTGCAATATATAAATCACATTATCACAGTTTGTATGTAATTGATACATTTTGCTGATTTGATATGATTACCACTCACTCACTCACCATCTATACCATGCATCCTGTATGTAGGGTCGCAGGAAGCCTGGAGTCTATCCCAGGAGACACAAGGTGGGGTACGTGTTGGACATGGTGCCACACCGGGCACACATGCATGATTAATCTAATCTGCATGTCTTTGGACTGTGGAAACGGGAGTACCTGGAGGAAACCCACTAAGCATGCGGAGAACATGCACACAGACCCGAGGCGGGAATCGAATCCTGTCCCTGGAGGTGCAAGGTGACAGCGCTAACCACCAAGCCACCATGCCACCATGATTGTAACATCATGTGACTATAATTTAATGAAAGATTCATTTGAGATATCAACATTTTCGACTTTAAAAGAAGGAAGGCAATTTTACACCATGTCACTTTTTCTCCTCTTCAGACCATCAACATGAATTGCTTGATGATTATGTTGGTGGTGGTGATGATGGTGGTGGTGCATTCAAATGGAACTTTTGGTGCTTTTTTTTTAATGGGAAAGCAAATAACTTACACACTCATTGGTCAATCAAGCACATTGTTGCTAAGCAACTGGAAAAGCATGGACTCCAAAAATAAACAAGCTAATGATTAAGGTTAGGAATTTAACCATTAGGCCTTAACATGGACAGTTTAATGGCAGAATTAAAGTGAAAACCATAACAAACTCTGGGAAATATAAAAAGAATAAAAAAAAAACTAATAATGTGTTTTGGCAAATTATTGAGGAAAGACTATTTGAGTAAAAAATAAGCTGTAATTACACTTACCGAATCAACTAGAAGCACCATCAGCAAGATGTTCACTTGGGTTAAATGTTTCCTGCATTACTTATAGCGCCACTACCTCATGACAGGAGCGCACTGGGATTTAGTTCTATCTACAGAAAATGATGACACTTTAACATTTTAGTCTGCATAAGAAGGTATAAATAAATCTACCTCAGTATATCAGTTTTTTTTTTTTTTTTTTACTTTTTGTACTAAAACCAAAGTATTGGCATAATAATAACAATCTACTAATGATCCACGATCTACCCGATACTGCCGCTCATTCTGACATTTAAAAACCAGTTCAAAGATGACCTCGTGGAGACCCGTGCTATTATTACGGCACGAAATCAAAGACTGCGGGGCAAGGGAAAGTAAGCCGGGAAGTGCTCCTGATGCCTCGGGAGGCGTGATCTTCCTTTTTGCACAGCGTGTTGGTTACAGGCCAGGAAAGCTGCATCAACTCCCAGGGTCAATAAAGCCACCTTTTCTTTCTGTCCAACTCGTGCAAAGTTCTAAGAAACGGTTCAGGGTTCTTTCTCCTTCCTGAAGCAAACTTATAAACCGTGCTAAAACAATGTTGCATAAATTCATGATAGCGTTTCATTTTAATCTGTGCAGCCTAGAGAAGGGAGGGGAAAAAAAAGCAAGAAATTGCAGCTGAAATGCCTCCAGGGGGAGCTGACTCCGACTCTGTTCGATAGAATCAAACGTTTTCTTACTGCTGTTCTTCAGTTCCCCGTGGAATATTGTATGTTTTTTAAGCCCTCGGGCAATGCTCTACCACCGCTGACCTCATCCACATCCGCTGCCTCTGTAGCGAGCGTGCGCAGGACGCTATTCAGCGATAAGAAATCTTTGTGCTTCACTCTTTCGCACTTCTAAAGCCAAAAAAAATTTTTTTTTGATTTGTGCTCCCCTGCATTCTTATTTATTGATACGGTTTCCCTATGCACAAAGCCGTGGAGCTGCAGCTTACATATTGATTGACCACGCACCTCTAGGGAATATGAAAACAAGCAAACAATGCTAGCAGTGAAAATGTTTCCTCCAAGTTGAAGATTTTCAGAAGTGTAAATATAGGTATAAACTAAAATTATTTTCTGCGTTTTTTTTTTTTTTTCCCTAATCCACCAACGAAAGAGCTATGAGCAAAATGTACTGTGAAAAAGTGTGGGATTTATGAATGCTAACATGTTTCTGACAGTAAACAGCACTGATTTGCCCAGTTTAAAAATTAAACAGTGGGCGAAAATCAATTGTTATGTAAAAGAAAATGTACCAGATATATGTTAGAAGTTTAGAACATTGGGAAAGTTTTTGCAGGTGCAGGTTCAGGATGTTGGGTAACAGTTTATCCTTTTTTTTGTTGTTTTTTCTTTTGTAAACTTTAACTTTAAATTTTAAGCTGCAGCTAATGTTTTAATCCTGTTGTTTATACAATATTAATATTAATATACTAATATATTAATATACAATATTACAATACAATATTAGGTGTGGTATGAACTTAATGTCACAGATTTTGTTTTTTTTGCATGTTTATTAATCAGATGTTAATTCCTAGGCACACTCACATCGACATTTACAACCTGATCTACTTAGTGCTAGAATATTACTGCCAAGAATTTTAAGTCTGCAAAGGGAGTAAACAATCACTTCCGTCTTAAAGTGAAATTCAACAGTCAAAAACAGTTTCATAAAAAGAAGTGGGTTTCGAAAAAGGAAAAAAGAACCTCTTAAAAAAGGCCAAAAAATGTTTGTTTGTTTTTTATCTCAATTTAGCTCTATTTATATATTTTTTTTACTCTGCTCTTTGATGTATTATTTTTTCTGTTCCTTGGTGGGAGTCAATGCACATAAAAAAATTATTGTTTTTGTTTTTCACTGTTCATTTGTAGTGTATTTAAGCAACATTTACTCTTTCTTTCTTTCTTTCTTTATTAATTTTTTAATACATACATTTTTTTCTGGTTCTTCCATAAAGATAACATGGCTTGGTTGGATGGAATGTCAGGGTTACTAGGAAAATTGAAAAAGGATGGCTTTTTTTTTTTCATTAACTTTAAATTTATTAACTAAATAAAACATACAAAAAGAGTCAAGTATACCTCCTTTATTTATCTTTTTGTGCAGGTTTTTTTTTTCCTGGTTACAAGACAGAGTAACGTTTCTTGCTCAAAAGGCAATTTTTTCCACCATTTTTCCAGATTTAATTTGCATTGGCATCCAATGGATTTTTTGCACATTCTAATACATCAAACATATTCTAATAGAACTTTTAAAATGGATCTTTCTTCTTTGTTGGATTGAATGCCAAGACCACTAAGAGAATGAAAAAAAAAAAGAATTTACGTAGTTTTGACAATAAAGGAAAAGAAAAGTCTGATTGTGATGAGAGCGACGCACTTATGAATGATAAAGTAATGGTGCTGTTTTGAAAAAGCACAGGTGTCACCCCTCAAATTACACATATACTAAAGTGTGGATTCATTGAAGTCATTAAGCAGGTTAAAGCACTGAACCGCTGATCCTCGTTAAGATCCTAATTTGTTCAGCCTGCTTAACATCTCTCCTTTTAATCTGCTTTCATTTCTTGTATTAATGAAATGTTAAGTGTCTGAGGTTACTCTGAAATGCGTCGAGCACAAATGCATTATAATGATGATAAACTGTTCGACTGTTAAAGCAGAACTGTAGGAAATTATGCTTTAAATGTTAATCGTTGTTCCTTGAAACACAAACATGAAATCTGGCCATGTTGTCATTAACCTGAGAGGTTTTTAAAAAAAAGGGGGGGGGGGGGGTGAAATGAAAGGTCTAACAGTTTTCACACTTTTCTCTCTCTCTTTTTTTTTTTTTTTTTTTACAAATTGGTTTTCAGCTTCAGAACATGTGGTATTTTTTTTTCCAAAACAAATTACAGTAATACTTGTGTGGCAAAAACCTCATTTTGCATATGTAATATATAATGTTTACTCCGACAGTCAGGAAGCATGCGGGGGAAAAAAAAAAAAAAGAGATTAATACCCTACTTTATTTTAAGTGAAAATGCTCATTACCACACAGACCGCCTGGGGAGACGCAGATACTCATCTTTCATTAGAGCATCCACCGCTAAAAGCACTTGGCCCCTTAAGCTTCGCCACCAAATCCAATGCATCCAGAAATACAATTCTGAATGGGAGCTTTGTGGTCCAGGCTATCTGATACAGTGCTAATGAAATGCACCGTGGCCAGCTCCATGCACACACACACACACACACACACACTAGCACACAGACACACAGACACATGGCCTCCTCACTCACACTTTAGCGAGATCTCCTAATCAACCCCCGCTGACCTTTGGCTCCAATCCCTGGACGTCAATCCACAGACGTCTCGGCTCGGGATCGGCACTTTGTGTTCCCGTTTCGCTGAAGCACATCGACCACGATGCTGTCGGCGAAGCTCTAGCAAGCAGGCCATTCAACTCTCTAGGGATCAAGTGGTGCTTGGAGGCTTCTCCGCAGCCTACTGTACACTCCAGCCAAATCCACTACTACTGCACATCAGTATTCAGAGCGGGCGCCAGTAATGAATGTTGACTCGTATAAATGGCGAGTTAATAACAGCGCGTGACTCCTCATAACCTCGTGCATCCTGTTTCGCTGAAGTGTAACAAGTCATCTCGAGAGGAGACATCTGGCTGCGTTTAATTAGTAATAAATATCAGCCGACTAAATAAACAATGTTCTAAGACTTATTATTAATACTGATAATACTTTCTAAACCAGTTGCTTTTTTTTTTTTAAACTAACTGATTAAAGATTTAAGAGTTCTCCGCACGTACAATAGGCTTATAATTCTAGAGCTAGTAAACTAGAGCTTACTGAGATAGTGAAATCGCTTTACAGGGGGTGGTGCACTCGAGAGTACGTTTCTGTAGGTTTACTAGAACGGACATTTTATAAAGGATTGTACAGTACATCATTATGGTGTTAAACTGAACCTTCCGTGTTTTATGTGGTCGTGCGCCTTACAGAAAAGTCATATAAAAAGATGTTTTAAAACCCTTCTACAGATTTTTTTTTCTTTTTTTTTTTTTACATTGTCAAATGGTTGTTTTGTTTTGTTTTTCATAAGAGTGCTCATTTTCTCCATCTTGGTATATTGTTTGTTGGGTGCTGCTTATGTGCTCAATTTACTGTAGTTTAAATGTATTTAATTTTAAGTGGTCTGTTTCAATTATTTTTGTTTTATGTTGGTTTTAAGATGGACAGCTACTTGTACTTGTATTCATACCTTGGTTAAAGAGCCACGTTGGCTTTTGCTGGTTCAGTCTTCATGAAGTTCGATGTTAAAGTTGTTAAGCTGCAGAAATGATAAATAACTTGCAAAAACAGCTGTTTCCAAAACAATGACGATGCATGAAATGTGGACAATGTGCCCTTTTTTAAGTGTTAAATTTTTCATTATTTATTTAATATTGACAGTTAAATACTTTTTACATTTTACTTTTTTACATCAAGTTTTTAAATTAAGTTAAATGAAGTTTTACTTTTACTTTTATTAAAAAAAAAAAAAAAACCCTACATACAATTTGAGCTTAGTACATTGGATGCAAAAACATATCTTTAAAATTGTGCTTGTCTTGTGCAGCCAGGATCTCCTCATGGCCTAGGAGCTCATTAGTATACATGACATCACACCAGAGGTGGGAGGTAACTCACGACATTTACTTTGTTACTGTACTTAAGTACATACAGAAACATTTTTATTATTGGATACTTTTTACTTTACTCTTTTCAAAGTACAGCAAAATCTGTTCTTTTACCTAACTGTATTTTTACATGGCAAGCATTAACTAACATCAGTGGTGTGTAGTATTTAAAAGGGGGCCGATACTACCTGCTGATTATTATGATTAGTATGCCTTCCTTTTGAGAATAAACGCATCGGATGTATGAAATCAAAAGCAAAACTTGTTGTAAACAGTAATAAATATGAGTAGAAGAGCATGTTCACAATGTGAAAGCAGACAAAGATTTTTTTTACTACAAAGAAATTACTAACGTGAGCTAATACAAGCTCTGTACTTTTGATAATTTAGTAAATTTGAAGATGAGAAGTTCTGTACTTTTACTCAAGTTCACAAGTAAACGGAGATCTTCTACTTTTACTTGTGCTATAGTTGCCTTAGGGAATCTCCACTTTCACTGTGTACTTTGCCCACCTCTGCATTACACCAGAGTTCCACAAGCTCTTTGATCAAATTAGACACAGGAATCGCTGCTTACTCACTTGCCTCCTTGCCCAGGGCTAATAAACATTGTGTTCTGCAGACTGCAGGTATCCAATCAGGCAAGAAAATAAAAATAAATGCAATGTCTTTCTCAATTTTTTTTTTTCACTATGAAAACAATTATTGTTGTTAGATGTGTCTACCAGTAGGAAGCTGTGTTTCTGACTGTGTGGCAGGTCTGTGGTCAAACGCACTGAGAGCATTTTTTGGCATAAAATGTTCCTTCAAAGTACCAGGGAAATGGGCAACAAAAAAACTAAATGGAACCCAAACCAGCACCACAGCGCTATGAAGCAAAACTTAAAAAAATTTCAACTCCAATTCCAACACTCCAGGTGTTCAATTTTATAAAAGTAGTGTTCTGTCGTGACCAGGAGAAGGACTCAGAGGGAGACGAAAGCTGAAGAAAACAGATACGTACAGTGAGATGAAATGAATTTTAATAACTATAAAAATTATTTTGGCAGTTGATTAGTTAAATGATGATTGTTATATAATGATAATATATATAATGGTAATATATTATAAAATATCTAATGTTAATATATTATGTAATAGGTAATATTTATATAATAATAATAATAATAATAATAATAATAATAATAATAATAATAATAATAATAATAATTGTTGTTGTTATTATCATTATTATTATTATTATTATTATTATTATTATTATTATTACTGTGTTATTAATTTTGTTGTTATTATAGTTGTTATTATAGTTATTTATAGTTACTTCACAAACTGTTTCTTATATCATATTATATAAAATAACTAAGAAATAATAGAATAGAATAGAATAGAATAGAATAGAATAGAATAGAATATAGAATTTCTTAGTTAAATTGTTTAAATTTAAATTTTTTTAAATTTCCTTTGCTTCATTTGGTCTTCAAGATTTTTTTTTTAGAACATGAAAGCAGAGCATCCCCTATTGGAAATGCATATTTATTTGCAAACTTGCTTTCTAAATGTTAAAAATTGACACTACGTCAAGTTAAATAATATTTAATTTTATAGAATTTCGAATTTTAAAGAATATCCTCTTCATGTAAGATGGCATCTGATCTGTAACTGCATTCATTACAGTATCTGTAATAAAATAGTTAATGTCCAAGGTCCATAAGCATCTGCACAGTGTGACTCATTCTAACTCAGCATGCATTTTTTTTTTTTTTTTTTTTAACTGATTAAGGGAGAACATACTGTACATCCGGAAACAACATGACTATTATTATTAATTAAAATGTAAAACATTTATAATAATAAATAATGTTTTAATAGATGTTAATAACTAAGTAAACTTTTTTGAAAAAGCTTCATGTTAATCCGATAATCCAAGCATGTCCTATAGACTAGTTAAGACCGATAGAAAGTTGCTGTAGATCAATAAGGTAGGACAATAGGGAGAGACATTTTACACATATAATCTACCACTGTTGGAGATTTGAACACCTGGAGTGATGTCATGGCAAATGGGCGCGATCCCCTACAGGTGGCACCTAATGACTGTCAAAACTTTCAGGGAAAATGGACAATTTCTGGCGACTGCTGCCAACAACTTGGAACTTCATGAAAGAAATGAAATGTACTTTTGAAGAAGAGTGTAATATTTTGGTGGAAATTATACAGTGTGTCCCAAAAGTCTCTGTGCATGTGTTTGAATAAGACTTTTAATTAGAATAAAAATTCTCCAGATTGCCCCAGAAATACAGATAGGAATCTATGAATTGTTTCCTGGTGCACCAGGAAATGATACAGCACAAGATAATTTTAAAGGAATTCGAAATACAATTATGTGCATAATGCCAGATGTGTTCACATGAGTTTGTATACACACACACACACACACACACACACACACACACACACACACACACACACACACACACACACACACACACACACACAGACACACATCTAATAGATGTGGTTGGAATTAGTCACGAAAACACCAGTTGACACTACTTGATATAATTAAGCTAAAAACATTGAGAATACACACATACTCAGACAAGCAAGAAGCAAAAGAACAACCATTTAGCAATTCAATAGCTTTATGCTCAGATTTTTAAAAAGCAAAACGTTTTCTCATTGCTATGACTCCTTCATTTCGGATTATCTATTGCGTGTACCAGGAACTGAATTCCAAATAAATGTAAGATTTTAAATGAGAAGAGGCCAGGACTGAGGGTGAACACTCTCAGAAACAAATAGCTAGGAGTTATTTTTAAATTAACAGAATTATAGTTAAATATAGTTAAATTTCAAGAAAAGAACAAAACATCAGCAGAATCACAACCTGGTCACGCTGGGCCTTCTGAATAATGCCTTCATGCTGTTTAATGATGTGTTAAGAGACATATTTTAGTTTTTGCTCTTAAAGTCTTAAAGGTAACTAAATCTTTTACCTTTTATTGTGTTATTTATTGTGCAAGTGCACATGTTTTTATTATTAAACCCTATGTCTGGGTGTCTGGGTACCTCTTGCACGCCTATGAAAGATGATTAGGGCCACCATAAAAAGGAGCTTTGAGGTTCTCAGAATTTTGACTTTAAACTCAAAATTTTGATTTTAAACAACAAATTCTGACTTAAAACTAAAGTTCGAATTTTGAGATTAAAGTCAGAAATTGGAGTGAAACTTCAGAATACTGACTTTAAATGTATAATTCTGAGAATGTTTTTTTTTTAAGGCAGACAAAATAGAATTCTGAGTTTAAATAAAAAATTCTGGAAAAGAAACGGTCAGAATTTTGAGATTGAAGTCCTCATGTAGAAAATCTAAATTTGTGCATCAACATTGCACTGTTTAAAGTCTTTAAAGTTTTAGTAACTGTACACAAACTAGTAGAAATTATATGTAGCAAGAAATAAATAAATAAATATATAAATATCAAGAAAAAGGGACAGAACTGCAGATGTACAGTAGATTCTGGGTTTAATCCGAACATGGTAAAGTTCAAAGCAAGGTCAAACCTTTCTTTCTTTATTTACATACGCTTCTGTCGGATTTCCTAATAAGCATTCTACACTCCTCATGCTTTTTCTATCAATTCTCCATCTTCTTTCATCTCATTTTCACTTGTCAGAACATGCATTTGTTCCATAGTTTCTTTACTTACGCACAGGAGTAGCTGAGCCTGACTGCGGTAAATTATTACTTGTATGTGTTACAGGTAAACATTGTAAATAAAGACTTCATGGTGGTGAAGTTAAATGTTTTTGAAAAAGGTGATAAATATGCAGAATTCGACCTGGGTAATCAGAAAGCGTTGAGCGCGGCTAAATATAGTGTAAAGTACGCCCACACTGCTCGGAATCTGTGCTTCAGGTTTATCGAAACAAGAAACAAACTCATTCTAGACACGACTAGAAAGTTAAAGGAGTAATTGAGGAAAATCATTACTTTCACTTTTGCGCGAGTGGATCACTTCTACACGACTAAAGGCACAACCAATAACCCGTAATTGTCAGTACTGCCTGGAGGTTATACACACACACACACACACACACACACACACACGCTGATGTATAATCCCAACCAACTGTATTGCTCTCTGTGTTCTGATGTATTTGTGTAATTTGCAATACACAGGGGGCATCTCGTCTTTTTATGCGCGACTCTCATGACAAGGGAGTCGAGGAAAATCTTCCATTTTGTTTCTTGTCGGATATCAAAGGACGGAAACATTAAAAATAAAGAGCACCATCTGCTTGTGTTCGCTCGCTCTGGCGCGGCACGTCGCGAGAACGAGAGAGAAAAAAGGGAAACACTGGCAGAAAAACCTGTTTTTTTTTTTTTTTATTTCCTGTTTCTGCCACGAGGGTGAGAAGTTTTCCAAAACCAGGTGTACACTTTCAAGTGCTGAAGAACGTTCACATGGAATTTATTCATTAATTAAGTTTTTCAAGCAAGCCTGATTTTGTGTGAAGTTATGATAGGATGGTATTATGGCCTTGTTCATCGATGACTCAGGATTAAAGAGCATGGCAGATTCTCACTCTTCCCTCGCTCGTCCTCGTTCCACATACCCACCAGTCGAACATCTGCCACGATTCTAGACGGTGCGAAGCTTTTAACTTTCTCGACTGCGCGTGTTGAGGCGTTCGACCATGCTGTGCAACCAACAGCTCTGAAAAGATGTGAAGGCAAGCAGCTGTTTTTCGTCCAGAAAAAAAGACAAACTTCTTTCCTCGTCAGAGAGTAAAAATTTACACTTTGCAAAAAAAAAAAAAAAAAAAAAAAAAAAAAGTTTTATGTCGAACTGACATTTAAATCAATGTTATAGTGTTAAGCTGTCTAAGCAAATTTACTGAGTGAGAGCGCCGCCTGTTCTGTTCGATATCAGCTCCAAACACACGTATGAAGCTTCCATGACTCCTGACTTAAGCTAAAGACGTGTAAAGTGTGTTCGGATCAATGTGTTTATCCATTTTCAGATTTGCGGTACTGCGCTGTACTTCAGAGATAACTCTCACAGCCTCGCAACACCTTCCATGCAGGAAGAAGGTTGAAACATTGACAATCCTACTGGATTTGATGAGAAATTCCATAGGTTTTCATGCTCTAAAGTTATATTAAATATATATCGGTCATGATCGAGCTTTTCTTTTGAGAAACTCCATTAAATCTTTAAAGGAACAAACTTCTGAAAGGGGTGGAAACCAATCAATCAAATCACGCTATGAAAAAAAAAAAAAAAAAAAAAAAAGGACAGCAGTTCTACTTTTACACTGTGCCTTGTGGAGCAAAATGTACCCGTAAAAGTACTTTCCTTTTCGCTTCAACAGTAAATAATACATTTGAGAAAAATGGCTGCCATTAAACAGTCAAACATGTCCATCTTTTTAGTAGTGCAGTTACACCATATTAGTCAGCGCTACACTTTTCAGCTGAGTGGCAGGCTGGGACATACATGTTCATGCATGGGATTAGGTTATAATTTTGCCTGTTCCTGGCTACATTAAAGTGCACTAAGGACAATTCCTGCGTTTTCTGTGTTTAGACTGAACATTTGTGATGCAGGTTTTCTCACTCTCGAGACCTACTGACACCACAAGTTAGCCTACTTATGAATTTCCTTTTTTTTTTTTTTTTTTTTTGGTATGGGGTAGAGTAACTTTAGTCTGCATAAAAAATTGGTCCATATTTCTAATACAAATTTTTTTTAACAAATTGCACATGTACTTTATTACATAGGAAAATAAAAGCAAATCTTTAATACTCAATATAACCACCGGTGGCGTCAACCAGTTTTCTCAAACGGCCTGGGATGGAAATTCCTTCCAAAGGAATTAATTCGGGATATCGCTGAGAACCTCCTGATTTCATGCCTCCCAAGTCCTCCAGTGTGTCCTCCAGCCTTTTCCGTGACGTTGGCTGGGACGACGCGGACCTCATGAATGGCCTCCGAGAAATCCAGATCTCAACACACGTGATTTTTTCCTGTAGGGCTATACAAAGGAGGAGGTCTACAGGACAAAACCTCACACACACACACACACACACACACACACACACACACACACACACACACACACACACACACACACACACACACACACACACAGTGGAGTACTTGGAGGCACTACATATACATATACATGTACAATTTGTTTCAATAAATTTCTATTAGAAATATGGACTTTATTGCCATTAATCCCTTTATTTTAGGGCTATTCCTATTATTATATATTAGTCCCGAGAAAATGTCCATGTTGTTTACGGCTTCTTCTTTTTTTTTTTACAAGGTCTTCCTAGAAAAAAAAAAAAATAAATCAAGCAACCTTGTGAAAGCTGCAGCTCTTTGAGAACCAATGACATGTCAAGGTCAAGTAAACACACGAGCGCATGGCCGAGAGAATGCGGGACACATCTCCCAGCTATAGGAATAAGGTATACAGTACAATATGCTAGCCATATCTAGGGGAGGGTTGCAAAGCCGTGGATGTGCACAGCATTCTAGCAAGCGAGATACTTTTCATAGCACTGAGAAGTAACGAGCGGCGTAAATCACTAGCGGTATTATGCTAATCCGTCCCCTTAGCTACATCTGAAGCAATCCGAGCTTCACCTCCGCATCGGACTTCGGCGGGTTTATTCCTGATTGAACAGTTCACATCAGTTCCATCGTAAGCCGCTGCCTTTAAATTGGAACGCGGCCCCTCATAAAATGATGTGTTGATAGGAATACGACCGAGTACATTTCCATTCGGCTCGTTCAAGCATCCCGAGAAGGCGCTTCGGTCCCATTTCGAAGCCCCTAAACACAGATCTGATGATTAGTGGTTCATACTGCGGAGCCTCTTCTCTCCAGTCCACTACAAATAAAACTCCTGCTGAACTCTATCTGTATATATTACACAGACTTGATATTTATATATATATAATCTTAAATAGCTGAAATAGATTCACATTAGAGGATATAATTTCGCTATTTTGACGGTCTCATTGAAAACGCAATCTTCTTGTTATTTCATTATGTACGGAATAAATCTCTTACAGATATAGTGCGCTGTTATGCGATAGGAAAATTATCAAAAGTGACGTCTCGTGATTAAGCAGAGTTATTGCTCCCACTTTGAACTACTTTATTTTCCTATAACAGCAAATCCTAAAGTATTTTATTCCTTTTAGATTAGAACAATAAGAAATACTATTATTATTATTATTATTATTATTATTATTATTATTATTATTATTATTATTAAAGGACGCCACACGATACGTGTAAACTGCTATGGATCACATGCAATCATGGACATCATGGAACATCAGCAGGACATTTATGTTATAGCAGCTGTAAACATTCATTACCTTATCAGCCATCTTGTTTTGTCATGTGGCTTGTCTGCCGTAACGTTTCATGTGTACATAGTTAGTGTAGAAAAAAAAAATTATGTTTCAAAATGAGCACATTAATAGCGGGACTTGATTTGCAGCACCTACAGGGAAATCACATTTCGAAGGCAAATAGCCAATGACAGTCAGAATGAATGGACAGTTCTAGAAGCTGATAGGAGTCAGGATCACCGGCATTAATTACAACCTGATGTTTGAATTGATTACGGATTATATTCTGAACAAATCCTAGGGTGTGTTCTGATCACCTCCTACACAGATCTTGAATTTCAGTCCTGCAAGGACAGTGTCAACTAATCCATTAATCCATCCAATTGCAGTGCTGTGAAAAAAGTATTTGCCCCCTTCCTGATTTATTTTATTTGTTTTGCGTATTTATCACACGTAATGTTTTACAAAGATAACCCAAGGAAATTCAAAATACAGTTTATAAAACATAATTTTAAACTATGAAAAAATAACTGCCCCCTAAACTTAATAACTGATTGTGCCACCCTTGGCAGCGACAACTGCAATCAAGCGTTTGTAATAACGGGCGATGAGTGTTTGGCCTCGCTGCGGAGGAATTTTGGCTCACTCTTCTTTGCAGGATTGTTTTCTTTCAGCCACGTTGGAGGGTTTTCAAGCATGAACAGCCTGTTTAAGGCCATGCCACAGCATCTCAGTAGGATTTAATTAAGGACTTTGACAGGGCCACTCCAAAACCTTAATCATCTATTTATTTATATTTGTTTGTTTCTTTGTTTGTTTGTTTGTATTTGTTTATTTGTTTGTTTTCTTGAGCCATTCAACGGTGGACAGCGAGCTTGAGCTTGTGGTCAAGAACTGATGGCCGGACAATCTCATACAGGATTTTCTTGTAGAGAGTAGAATTCATGGTTCCACCAATTATTCAATGCAATTCAATTCTATTTCTGTAGCGCTTTTTTGGTCATTGTTGCAAAGCAGCTTTGAAGGAAAATTATGTAAATGTGTAAGTCATAATTTTGGCAAGTCGTCCAGGTCCTGAAGCTGCCAAGCAGATCCCAGACCATCACACTACACACTACCGCCCCCATGTTTAACTGTTGGTAGAATGTTATGCCATGCTAACATTTTTTTGATGATCTTAATCCATTAGGCTTGACAAAAAAAAATAGAGGACTGGAGTTTCCTGGCCTACTAGGGATCTTCTAGTCACTAGTTAAGTAAGATTCCACAGGGAGCGAAACTGCTCAGTTCTTCATGACATCGCCAGAAGTTTACAAGCAAGATTTCCCATCAGACACTGCGCCTCACTGGAGCACATAAGAAGCTTAGGCCTGGCATTAATTTCATGCATCATTTATTATTATCAATGACAACACAATATTAAAATTAAATAATAATCAAAAAGGCATCACGATGGAGTAGTGGTTAGCACTTTGTCTTCAAACCTCCAAGGTCGAGGGTTCGATTCCCACCTCAGGTCTGTGTGTGTGGAGTTTGAATGTTCTCCCTGTGCTTGGTGGGTTTTCTCTGCGTACTCCAGTTTCCTCCCAAAGACATGCAGTTTAGTCTGAACTGGCTTTCCAAATTGCCCATAGTGTGAGAGTGTGTGCGTGCTTGTGTGTGTGTCAATGAACTATCACCCCATAAACAATGAAATTAAATAAATAACAAGCATATACATTGGTAGCCAAGAGTATTAAGACAAAAAGTGAAAATTCTCCATTTAAAAAAAAGAATTATTATAATAAATAATATTATTAATAAACAGGAAGTGATGACCTGTGCACCTGTCATCATTATTATTATTATTATTATTATTATTATTAAATATAATAATATTTATTAATATAAAATAATAGGACCTTTTGATATTGGAAATAATCTTGAGGGAAGGTTCCTTATTCGACGTTCCCTGAACATGGAGCAGGTATTAGGGAAACCGTGAAATAGAACGCAGCTGTACATTCTGTGTGTGTGTGTGTGTGTCTGGGGGTTGGGGGTGAAAACTGATGAATGTTTCATAACAAAAATTTGTGCAGTTTCACACATTTTAATCTCGGGATTATATACATCTTGGAATAAGCTTTAATGGTTTTGTTTTCATGATAAGGCATAGCCATTATATCTGTATTATACTCGTTATGTTATATACTCTGTATTTTTTCTGAACATCAGATACAATACATGCTGTTGCCTGGCAAAGAGAGGGGTTATTGTACAGAATTGGTTAGAATGAAAAAAAAAAAAACATTCTTTTTCTTCTCTCTCTCTAAAAAAAAAAAAAAAAACTGTGAAAATGTGTGTTCTTGTTACTCATAGTTAAATGTGGGATTCTCAGACATGACCTTGATGTATCAGCTTATATCATCCTCATCTCCCAAGGCATTTCATTTCTTTCGTGTTTTTTTTTTTTATTCTCTTTGCAATGACAATGACAAAAAAAAAAAAAACATTATCTGTATAAATAAAAAAAAGGTTTTGTCTGGTTTTTGGTCAGGATTTCAATAATCTCTTTGTGTTTCATCTTGTACATTGAAAGACCAGGAAAATGTCTGTCTGTCCATCCAGATTTTGTCACAGCATCACGCAAAACTCTCTGGTCAGAATTTAATGAAACGTTACCTAGCTAGGGTTAGAGTCCACCAAAAATGAAATCAAAATGTTGATGAAGGTGAAGTTATGAGCAGTGACGTGCCAGATTATAAAGTGCAAGTTTTGTCATTCAGTACTGTGCAAACATCAAACTGTGGGCGTTGCACAGAATGTAATGAAACTTCTGCAGTACTTAGATATCTGAAGTTTACCCTGCACCATAAGTGAAATCAAAATGTTGCGTAAAAGCGATGTTATGAACAGTTGTGTGTTAGATTTAATAAGCTACTGTCTCAATGTAAACAAAGACCTGCACCAATAGGCATTAATTAGAAAAGCTAAACTGAATATTTTTACTGGGATTAGTTCATATTTTCACTTTCTCTGAAATAACTACGCTGAAGTGGTATAAGTGAATTTTAACACGCTGGAGTCGTTTTAAGACAAAACATCATCTTTGTCCTTATATTTATCAGTGATTCACAGGAAAGAATGTATTTAACTGACGACGAAAGAAGTACAACTTAGTGTAAACAAGGCGTCAGATACTCAACCTTACAGAATGTGATTTCTGTGTATTAATACGTCAGACACAGAGTTCTGCCGTCCCGAAAGACAGACGGACATGGACGTGGAAATAATAATAATAATAATAATAATAATAATAATAATAATAATAATAATAATAATAATAATATCACTGATTACATTAAAGCTCATCGGATTATTTTTAACTTTAACCCTTTAACTATTTCTCTTTCTTTTAACTATAACACTTTTTCCCGTCAATAATGGGTATTTGGCCTAGTCAACGGGGAAAGATAATAAATCTATCGAACAGTATTTAAGGAAGTACCAGTTCTTTAAATGCGCTTGTGGATGAGCTGGAGGCAAAATCAAGATCATTGATTCTGGAACTAAAAGTGCGCAGCGTGTGGAAGCTTGTGTCCATCAACTAGAGCTTTACTTTCAGCTCAAAAATCAAACGTCTTTGAAAGCAGGCTCAGCTCCACGATGGTGTTTAAATATTTCATCCATTTTCTTAGACATTTTATTGATTCTAGAGTTGTGCTCTGGAGTTCACGCAGACTCATCATGAACATGAATGTCACAGCAATATTAGGCTTCTTTAGACTGGTCATATATACGTCGTTAACAGAAAAAAAATAAAAAACTCAAGAATTTGGAGGTTTAATTAGTTCTGGGTTTTTAAAAGATTAAAGCTTTCGTCCATCAACTTTCCATCTAGATCATCATGTGGAAGAGTTTTGAGCTCCCTACTTCTTTATTATTAAAGGGCTGGGTCGGATTCAATCAAATCTGTTGATTGTGAATATTCAATTCAATTTTTTCAACTAATGTTTATTTGTATAGCGCTTTGAACAATTCTAATTGTCGCGAAGCAGCTTTACACAATCAAAAGAAAACTAGTATGAAATGTGAATGTGTATGAATCTAAATGATCAGATCGTCCCTGACGGTGCTGAGGGAAAAACCCCCTGAGATGGCAGTAGGAAGAAACCTTGAGAGGAACCAGACTCGACAGGGAACCGGTGATAATGGAAAGCAGGGATTGTTTTATGGATTTGCCCCTGAATGTAAATGTGTTACAGTAGGTCTAAGTTCTCCTGCTCTCCACACCAAACGTGAGGTTTGTCACCCATAATGCTGAGCGAGGGCCAAATTTCACAGCCATCGTTCCATTCGAAAAATGCATTTCAAAGTTCAGCTGAGTCTCGTATGAAGCTTCTATACGGCTATTTCCGGTGAAAGAAAAATACTTACATTTGTATGGCTAATTCTGGTTAGCCATTCTGCTAGTTCTGCTAGACTATAGTGATAGTTCCAGAAAACAAACAAAAAAAAAACTTTAAAGAGGTAAATGTGTACTGAATATGCCATAACATTGAAAGATACCTTTACAGTAGTCACTGATCAATAACTTTAAATGGGTTGTGAAACCTTTTATGGCTGGAGGGATGTTTTCCAAACCTCGTCATACATATTGAAATGCATCTTGAACCAGACCCTCTGATGGCCCTTTTTGGCATCACTGAAGACAAAGATAAGCGTCTAACTCCAGCTAAACGGCATTTATTGTCTTTTGCGACACTCCTGGCCAGGCGTTCTCTTTTATTCAAGTGGAAGGATGCCACCTCACCCACTCACGCCCAGTCGCTCAGAGATATTATGTCCTGTTTGTCCCTGAAGAAGATTTACTACTCAATCCGCCATTCAGACTTGAAATTTTACCAGTTGTGGGGGCACTTCCTTCCCTTTTTTATACTATATATTTATAGTTTAATCTGCTTCGTATTTGATTGTTTCTTCTTCTTCTTCTTTCATCTGTTTTGTTTTTCTCTTCCTCTCCTCTTGGACTTTTTTTTTTTTTTTTTGCTCCCAAAACCCAGACACACATATGCCATGTTTTAGTCTCCTTCCTTTCCTTCTTTAAATGTGCCTGGCGTTAAGCCTTTCTTGGACATGTAAAACTGGCTTGGAGTCCGGGGGGGGGGGGGGGGGGGGGGGGGGGGGG
>JAAGKR010001947.1:0-108328 GCA_011419295.1 Clarias macrocephalus | reverse complement strand
ACATGGCCAAGAGAGTTTCCTATTCCAGCTTTTTCTTATGACACTGAACTACAGTTACAAAAGAGAAATGCAGCATATGACTCAAACATGACATGATTAACACTCAGCTCAAAAATGAAGTCGGATATTCTGAGAAAGGTCGCCAAAGAGATTTTTAAAGTACAAAGCGTATCTAACAGACTGTGACTTTAGTGATGTTTCGGAAGCACTTATTAAGAAGCATCCATGCCTCTCTGAACCAGGCTCATACAATGGCTGCTATGGGTAGAAGCGGAGACTAAAATACACAAATGGCAACAACCGAACCCAACTTAAAGGCATTGGGTGTTCTGAGTTACTTGCAAATTCACTAAAAAACAAAGAACCAGATGATGCATTTCCAGCAAAGAAAGTAAAGAGGCCAAGGCGAGGAGAGGCCAACCACCTTCCTGACCTTCCTATTGGAGACACCTCTGGAAAATTGGAGAGTGAGAGGGTGGCACTCTTAAATGAAGTGAAGAAGCAAAAATAACTACATGGTGATAAAAGAGAAAATGGCCAAAACCTTTTCACTTTGACAAGAAATTGTGGAGAAGGAAATTGGAGTGGAGGAGATGACAAATAGATGGCCTACACTGTTCACCATGGATAAGGTATGTTGAAATAGCTTAGTTTTTATTTGATGCGGAAATGTGTGGTGAGCCAACAGATAGGTTTACAGAGATATATGGATAAATTGATGAGGAAAACAAAGAATGGGGAAGTCCATATTAGAATTTAAGAGGGTTTTTAAAATTTTACCCAGCATTGTTAAACTGTTTTAAGAGGTTTTAACAAACAAATCTTCCATTTGTCAAAGTGATAATACACATGGTTAAATATGCATATGATCACACTGACAAATGTAATGGGAAGCTTGGTTCATTAAAGTTCAAAAAATATCAAGCAAGATAATTTGTTTTTATAGCTATTTCCTTGCATAAAATTACAATCAGTGATTATTCTTTGAAATCTGCTGGATCCACTTGGGCACAGAGTCAGAAAGGAGTCTGGTGTCACTCACTCAATTCATGCAGGATTGATCGCTTCCTGAAGTTCATGCCACAGATGTTTACATTTCTCTGGAATTTAATAGTTTTAGACATTATATCATTAAACATGTTTTCATTATATCATTTAAACATTAACCATGTTATCACAGTTTAAAGTCAGATGTTTTTTTTTGTTCCATTGAGAAGGTGATTAGCTTCACCTGATTGAGTTTACAAGTCATTCTTTAGGAGGGGGCATTTATATTTTCTAAATCTATGAAAAAGGTAATCTATCCTCGATATTATATCTTTCACTTGGATCTTTCACTTAAATGTTAAAAGTTGCACTGAGGAAATATAGCTGGGTAAACCAAAAACTGTCTCTTTTTTAGGTTGCAAAGAAACTAAATATGATTAAAGAGGTGATTCTTTCTGTACACACTGTAATTAAGATTTGCTAGGAATTTGAGTCAGTCCAACTTTAATGTTTTCTTTGTTTAAAGATCAACAACGGGTTTCTAAGAATTACAAATTTTCCACTACAGATTTTTGGCTTCCTTGGACAAACATCACAACAGAAGTATTGAGATCATAAGAAACAAGGGAGGAACTGTCAGAGAGAAGACCAGAGAAATGATCAACGTTCTTAATCAGACATGTACTTGCTCAATATAGCAGAAATTAGCTTTGTGCCATAAATGTAATATTGTGAATAGAAACTGGGCAAGGCATGCAAAGCAAGTTGGATGTGATGCATGTACTGAATTAAAACATATCCAGGAGAATAAAACAATTTAAATAGCCTACCTTGTTCAGAGATTCGTATATATGTTGTCTGAGTACAGATTTCAAGGTCTGCCAATCTTAATTTTATTACACTTTACAAACTTAACATAATCAACAGTACTGTGTGTATGTTTGGACATGCCTAGTGCCCGGAGGTGAATGTACAAAGAGAGTGTTTTCTGAAATGCCTTATGGGGTATTTGGGAAAGATGTGGACCAATTGATTAAGCACTATCTGGTAAGAATTTGTTCATGAACCATTTCAACCTTAAAACTGAAAAATATAATTGAGTTGATAAATTAGCCTCGCTCAAGTGTCCAACAGTGGCAGATTGATGGTGTTGAGGTTTGACCCCATGAGCTTTAAATTAGTAGAACGACTTAACCAAACTACCCCTGCCCCTTCATATTGACAAATACGAGGTCGGTGACATTATTAGCTGCAGCACAACCTGTACCCAAGCCATTATTATTTTTAATCATAGTATATATACATTAGTTTTCATGAACAGTACAGGAGTTGCTTTGACTGTTTAAAGAATAGCTATAAGTACAAGTTGTACATATGAATTTCCTGCAAGCATGACAATGGTTGCCAGAATTAATATTTTTAATATATTTGCCTACTCAAAATAGCTTATCAACTTTGTATGTCATTATATCTTTTAGAAAAGGCTGGATAAAAAGAGGATGTTAAATGCTGATCATCTGTTTCAATCATGCACAACTTTAAATTGGTGCATTTGAGTTAAGAACAAACTAACCGAGCAAATTCAACAAAATCCTGTTGGGTAGTTTAAGTAAAATGTATATTTTTCACTGTGACTTTTGCACTAGACATTGTGTGTATACACACACACACACACACACACAAACACACACACAAACATATATGTATACACACACATATACATATATATAGTATATATAGTATATATAAAAATATATGTATTAAAAAGAGAAAAATAATGATATAATAATAGACCATAGGAATAGACCATAATTAATGTAACGCATGTTTTAAAATGTTTTGGTTGCAATTTTGTTTCTGTATTAAAAATGCATTGTGTTTATTTTATTTTTGTTTCCTGTGTTTTAATTGGATATATAATTGAATAGTACTTCAAAAAGAAAAATTCATGTATGTTCTCAGAAAGCTTGTGAGTTCTCAGATAGGTAGGTAGGCTTTTTTTTTTTTTTTTTTGAGTAAAGGATAATGTTGAGTTTAGGTATAATTACAAAATTAAGTTTGTACTTAATCGTTCTTTTAAGTTGAGAAAAATGGAAATGATTACAAAAAGAGAATTACATGAATGTAATTGGTTTCTTTCAAGGTAAAAGCTTACCTTGAATATAGTTAAATTTTTTAAGTGGAAATACAAGTTTTAATTGCCTAAGGCATTGTAATAACTTTTGTTTTTGATTTGGATGGATTAATTTTTTTTTCGCTTCAGGGAAACTTAAAAAATATATATATTTATATTTAATCAAAATTAAACCTTAAATTAAATTATATTTGATTTGAGAGAAAGTAAAAAAAAATAGCTGTAACAAATTGCAATTTTTTTTTTTTTAAGTTGATCCAAAGTATAATTTTTTTCAGTGTGGCTAGATACAGGGTATTGAATTATATGAGAGTTGGTTTGGTAAATTACAGCAGCCAATCTTGACAGATTGTAACTCAAGCTTATGTGAATGAGATGTTTCCAATGATGTACCCACAAGAGAAAATCCATTTCCCCAAATTCTATTATTCACTCAGAAATCAGCACTTAATAAATATGCAGCTACGGTATGGTTCATGAGCAAAAAAATTAAAAATAAAAATTGCACACGTGAGCACATGATAGCCTGCAGTAAAATACGCCTAAGCCCTTAACAAACAGAATGTATTTTTCTACTCCTTTCATTAAGTCTTAATTTCTCATAATATTTTGGAATATTTAAAGCAAACTTTGAAAAAGAGGAGTGTTTATTACGAGATAGCAATAATGATGCTGATGCCACTTCGGATGTACCCAAGAAAATACAAAATGCAGTTTATAAATGAGGATTTATAAGGGGGAAAAGCTGTCCAAACATGTCTGACTCTATGTGGAAAAAGTAATTGGCAACTGTAATCAAGCATTTGTGATAACTGGCTTAAGGGCACATACTGGTTTTCTAGTAGAGGACAAAATTCATGGTTATATCAATTATGGCAGGTCGTCCAGCCTCAGACAATGACACTACCATCACTGTGTATGATGTTCTTTTTATTATTATTATTATTATTATTATTATTATTATTATTATTATTATTGTGATTTTTCCAGATTTTCTCACTAATTTAGTCATAGCCAATTCCCACCCATCATTAGGGCACTTCCCTAATGAGGACAAAGACATGTGATCCTCTAGCCACTTGACACCACCCAACTGCATCTTTCCGAACTGCTTGCTCATGCATCACTGCAGCATAAAACAATTGGGGATAGAGCTACCCTCTTCTTCTGATAGAGCCACAATTGATGGGAAAGAACTACAGTGCCTTCCATCCCTCCCCTCTGAAAGAGCTCTTCCAATCAGCTCTCTCTACGCTCCCATCTGCAGGGGGCTACAGCATTACCTGGGATTCAAGTGGACAGTAGGGCAATAGGACACTTGTTACAACTGCGCCCATTGGCTGTTGGTGTGATGTTCTTTTTATGAAACACTTTGGTAGTTTTACACAGAGGTGGAAAGAAAAGAATTACATTTACTTGCGTTACTGTAATTGAGTAGTTTTTTTGTGTACTTATACTTTTTAAAGTAGTTTTCAAAATCTGTAATTTTACTTTTACTTAAGTATGTTTTATTAGAAGTTATTAGCCCAAATCTAATATCGCTCCTCGCTCACTAGCTAGACGGCCTCCCCTTCTGCAGGTGTGCGAATGGGCGGGGCCACGCAAACAGGAGTTATCTCCAGTAATGGTTCCCTGGCTTCTCCCCGTGCTATAAAACACAGCGGTGGAGTGTAGTGGGGTCTGTTGGGCTACTGGATTTTCTTAGCAGAGATTGCAACACGATCTCTAAAAATGCAGAAGAACAGCATGTGCACGGGGCAATGGAATGAGCCCCAGGGACTTCAACGAGACGAGATCAGAGCCAGCATGAGTGAACTGCGCAGGAGTTGCTCTCCATGCGGGTCCATGCTGCCACTCTGCCCATCATCACCGCTCACCAGCCTGTGCTCGCATGCCAGCGGGGCACTGTCCACCAGACCTGCACATGCACAACTTTCCTTCTTTTTTTCCTTCCTTCCTCCTTTAGCCCTTTCCTTTCCCCATTTTGCCTTAATAAAATTACCCTTTTTACCGTAAGACCTCACCTCGTGTCCGTGCTTTATGGTGCCGCCCATGTACAAAGGGTTGAACCCGTTACATAATGCTTAGGAGAAGGAAAAAATTTCACCCCGGAAACCACTGCACTGATTGATTGATAGGTGTGGAAAACAAAAGCGCTAAACTCACAAGAACCGACAAAACAGATGCCAGTGATACAGACCCCGCTGAAAGCGAAATGCCATCAAATTCTTATGAAGCAAACCTCTGGCCATATTTAAGCGATCACTTTGATTTCATCGCAAGAAAGGCAACAGCTTTGTTATGTAAAAGTGTTGCTTCAATTAAAAACAACAAGTTTGAGATTTATATCTCCTTGTCCTTTTGAACTAGATTAGAATTCCCCCATCCTACCCCTCAGGAACTTTTACTCTGAGTAAATTTTTTAAGAGCTACTTTTTACTTTTACTTAAGTAGATTTTTAGACTGGTAACTTTACTTGTATTTTAGTAAAATTTCACTGAAGTAACAGTACTTTTACTTGAGTATGAAATTTTATTACTCTTGGTTATACATCAGATGTATTGTAACTGGCTGCAAAAGTATTGGGGATAATCAAGATTTTGGCAAATGTGAGATGAGCCTTTGTATTCTTTTTGGCCAGAAGTGGCATTCAAATTGGATGCCATTTTTGCCCAGTCTCTTTTTTTTTATCATTAAATCATGAACACAGAATTTAACTGAGGCAAGTGAGGCTTGCAGTTCTTTGGATGTTGTTCTGGGTTCTTTTATGAGCTCCTGGATGAGTCGTCATTGCGGTCTTGGATGTAATTTAGGTAGGCTGGCCACTCCTGAAAAGGTTCACCACTGTTTCACCTGGAACCACAGTGGGACTGAAGTCCCAAAGGCTTAGAAATCAAGCAGTAATAATGACTGGTTGTGGAAAGTGAAACTCTTAAAATAATAATAAAATATATTAATATATATACTCACAGTTCATCCCGGTGGGGGTTGTGGAGGGGATGAATGAATGAATGAATGAATGAATGAATGAAGTAGTCAGAATGTATGATTTGTACTGGGAAGGTTGTGCTAATGACAACTCTAGGTCTGCCAATCTATAATATAATAATATAAGGCAATTGGAAGACTTTACGACTATGAAACTAAAAAGGAACAATGACTACCAAAAAGCAACTGTGCATATAAGGCAATTGGAAGACTTTACGACTATGAAACTAAAAAGGAACAATGACTACCAAAACTATTAAAACATTCCTTATTTTATACCAGGCTTTATTCATAAATATATAAAGCAAAGAGTACATGATTATTTGTAAATGATGAAGAGGTATTATATTAAATTTATTTTAACACCATAAACTATTTTTAGAGTATGTAATAACTGTAAATGTCATTTCTATATGGTTGGATATAATTATTTTAAGCTTAAAAGAAGTATGTATGTATGTATGTTACTATTAATAATTAATTACATAGTAACAGACACCTAAGTGTGTTAACTTACTTTTCAAACATTACAAATAATATACAGATTGCCCTCATATACTAGGGTTAGTTAAAAATGATCAACACTCTAGCTGTGCAATTAATTTTAATTAACTTTTGAAAAGATAAATATTTTTTTGGACATAATTTCCTTGCTTTTCAATACACTGTGTCCATCTGTGAACAAGCTTTTGTATTCCCTCATTAAAAGCTTTTAGAGTAAATTTCAATCCATTAATGCACAATTGTTCTCACTACATTAGAATTGAATCTTCATCCTTATTGGGCTGCTTTCAGGGGACCAAACAGGTGAATGTCTCATGGAGCAAAAACAGGACTATAAGGAGAATGCTTTAACACCACAAAACAAAGAGTGTCTTTGTGTTTTGCAGAGTGTCGACAGTGTGGGGAGAAGTGTGTGGACATGCACTGTCATGCAAGATCACTCAGCACGTGAACAGCACTTCATTCAATTTAATACAAAGCTTAAGCTTTAGCTCTTCAATATGCATCTCACTGTAATAAGCACTGTTTATTGTTGAGCCTTTTTCCGTGATGAGGTTTCAATTATGGCCCTTGATAATCCTAGAAAACTTTAAGCATCAATTTTCAAGCTGCTGGTTGACTTTTAAAGTCTTTATTGGTCGCCAGTTGAGGATGTTTTCATTCCATTCTCTACGCTTAGGCTCGTAGTAATGAATCCATGTCACCAATAATATTTTTCTTTAAAGAAAAAAAATTATAGGTTTAAATGCTTCTATTTGTGCTCTTCCATGGTTTGTTTTAGCACCAGGAACACCCTCAGACCACAGAAAATTAATTACTGCACACTGCTCTTCTTTTTTGTAAATCAGAAGTGGGGCATATATTTTTGCTTGCACAGTGGTTACAAATTAACTGATGTAACACATTCAAACACTGTGGCCAAACGAAATTTTAATACAACAGAGTGAAATTTTTTTTTGACACACCCTTGTATAAGAGATGTTCTAAACATTCTAAAAGTCAAAAGTCTAAACATTTCATTTGTTTTTTGCTTAAACAATATAAACAAGGAATACCACAATACCACATACTGTAAAATACAGTAGGAACACAGCAAATACACACTCTATAAACTTGTTAAGAAAATATTATTTAAATAACCTTATTAACTGCATTGGGGCTTATAAGTTAGTTAATTTGTGCTTTTATTTGACTTTTTTTGCACAACAAATCCCTTTTTAGATATGATGAAAACATCTGGTCTCTCCATCCATATATAACAGGACTTAAAAATCTGGGCAAAACATGGACAAAGAGAAAATTTGCATATTTTAGTTCATATGTTAATATGGGAAAAAGAGAGGAGAAAAAGCTTTCAAGCGGTGGGCCAATGTATGTGAACATGCACAGCACAAGTTGTAATCCATGTAAGATGATGGTGTTGCGGGCTTTCTTAGCATGTGAGCCAGCTGCCTTGGCAGCGAAAATGATTCTGAAGTAGGTATACATTAGAATAAGCCATACACATATGAGGTAGACCAGATGTGAGATGTTCTTTTTTTCCACCAGATACGGGTGGCGGAACACTGTGTCGCGACTGCAGATAATCTTAGAATAAAAGAATGCTGAAGGCTCAGTGGCTACAAGAATGAACAAATCTGGAAGAATGGGAATTGAACCTAGGGACCAGATAAGGCTGATCAACATATATGTTCTTCGAACAGTACAAATATGACTATGATATAATGGGTTACAGATTGCTATATAGCGTTCTATGGCCATACCAGCAAGGTTTAGTGGAGTGTTGAGTGTGGGAATAATTGCAATAATTAAAAGAAAACAACAGAATGAGACATTAATCGTATAAAAAATGTACAAAATAAGGTTAAGCATTACAGCCACTGTTAACTGGATTATGTCATTTACAACCATATGTATGAAGAGGATGTAGCGAGGATTCTCATTGAAGATGTCATGCTTGACAAAGGTGTGGATGAGTGTAGCATTAACATAGTTTATGGAGAAATATAAAGTCACTAGAATTACATTTTTGGAAACTGCTGTGATGTATCCATCTCTATTTTGGGTGATGTTGCTATACACGTAAGAGGTCATCCCTGTAACAGTAACCTGTGAAAAATAAATGATTAATATTTTGTTTAATAACACATCAAGGTTATTCTGATCACAAGTAGACATTTTCATTGTACCACTGAAACATGGCATTTTTAGAAAGTCAATAAATTCTTCTTATTCCACTTAATAATTTTTTTTTATAAATAAAATGCCAGTTATATATATTTTTTCTTATATGATTCTTTTGCATTATGAAAATCAGAAAATACTCATCATGCCTTTAGGTCTTGCCTTTAGATTTTTCTCCTTCCCTCCTACCTATGGGAGCATTATGTGAAACCATTACCTCCTTAGATGTGTTTATATACAGCCAGAACAAAAGTGTTGCTTACATATTCCCTAGAAATATCCATGCAGCAAATTAGTAAATTTTGTCACACATTGTCTGTGCTTTCACTTGACTGATGTGAAATTATATTTTTTAAATGTTTGAAACTAAATTTTCAAAGCCAATTTCCAGTTTTGTAGATCTCACCAAGTGGTATTGAGATCTGCTATAAAATATAACCATGATCATGAAAAGTTGTAAATAGAAATTGTTGGTTATTATGCAACACCTCATTATCAGTTCATCCCAATGTTGAAATAAACTTAACTGCAACACATAAACCACACAAAACATTATTTGTTGTGCTTGTACTTATCTTGCACAAATGGAGATTTTTTTTTGTTACAAATAGGGACAAAACATCCAATATTTCGGTTCCTGAATCCAAAATTACATGAATATCTAGGGAATTATTTGTTTCCAACTAAATTATCATAATCAAAATTATTATGCTTAACAGGAGTACATACTTGAAACAGTCTCAGGGGATGGGGACGGGGACATACTGTACCTGTAACTCTCATATCAATCACTAGACACTCATGGGCATCTTGGAAGTCATGCAACAGGAAGGGTTAGATAATACTGTCAGGAATAATCCCTAGAGGGCGCCAAAGCGCCCTAAGACATTTGTTTGTAGTTCCTTTTTGAGTTAAACTTCATTTCCCATTATGCACCTCGGTCAGGTGATGTGGGCGCTCACCTGAACCGAGTTGCTCATTTGTTTTATTATAAATAGCTTGTTTCAGTTCTAGTTTGTGTCTTGCATATGTTGATTTTCACCTAGTAAATGTATGTAAGTTTAGTTCGTGTTTCCCGTGGTCGTTATACGTGTTTTGTTTTTGTTTTATTATTAAAGTCTATTTGTTTGTTTGATTTCCCTGTTTCTGTTAAAATAACAGTTCTGTTCCTTTAACACCTGGACCTCTGCGTTTATGCCTCGCACTCCAAAACGTGACAAATACTTTCCTTCAAAAGGTGCCTAAGCAGCAATTTAAAAAGATACAGCCAGCTGGCTTCACATGACTTAAAGGAAGCATGATCCTCCGGTGGTTGCCACCTTGACTGTCTACTAAAAACTACATGGTTTTTAGTAGACACTATTATACATTGGTATTTTTTGTGAACCGTGGAGTATTCCACGGCAGGTTTAACATGTGATACGTGATACGTGGAGTATTTCACAGCAGGTTTAACACGTGATACGTGACAGATAGGATGTTCAAGTCATATTTTAAGTACATTTCTCAGCCTCTTAACACTACTGGTATTTAATATTGTTTATTTGAACTCAACAAAAATGCCTGTGCATACAACCAGAAGCAGTGCACCATGAAGGGGCTGAATGGCCGAGGGGATCTGGATCACTGGCAGCTTAGGAGCACCCTGTGTAGCTCAACAGATACAGAAAGTGATATAGCGAGAGAACAAGAGAGAACAGTTGGGTATGGTCACACTCACATAATGTATAAGGTCAGTGTAGATTTTGTGCAAGCAATGATTTCGCACCTTTACATAAGGCTTGAGACATAAGATTGAGAACAAGGTTCAAAGAACTGAGACATTAAAACGAATCAAACTTGTCATCACTAAATCCAGCTTGCTCCAGTGCAAAATATTAATAAAAGTGTTGCTTCACCTGCTGCTGCTATCGCCCTCTATCGACTGGAGTGTGGAACAGCTTCATTTCCGCTTCTAAACGATTATATTTGCAAGATTTGTATGTAAATGAATCAGTCTCATACAATTTAACTAATTGGATCTTGTTCCGCAGACATTTAAAATAAATTAATACTTTTAACTGTTTAAATTAAATAGTTTTCATTATTAACAAATTTTAATTAATTGTAAGAAATCTGATTTCATACTTTTTGAAAAAAAAAACATTATTTTAATAAAATCTTAGTGATGCAAATACTTAATAATAAACAATGACATGATTATTTTTTTGTGTGTGTGTGTACTGTTATATAGAAAAACTCCACTTGAAAATAAAGTGCAAATTTAGAATTTGTTCAGAATTAAGAGCACAATGTGTCATATGAGCAGACTAATATTTATTGGGGAATTATAAAACATCCAATCATAGTCTGCTCCCCTCTTCTTCCCAGATAGATTTCTGCAGAGTACTTAAGCTTTAGTTTCAGCTGTGTCTCTAAGAAAAGGACACAACATATCTTTATTGTCCTTAGTCTGCAGACTTCAGGAGAAAGTCAGAGTAAGTTTACATAAATCTGCTATCAGGGAGTTAACTTCATGGGGAATGTTGCCATAGTAATTGATTATAAGGTTAAATGAACTGGCTTTTAGAAAGCAATAAAAACTGAAATACCCCCAGGAGCAAGAGTAACCGTGAAACTAAAACCCTTACCTTTGGTGGCCATTGGAGGCCATATCACCTGGCCTGAGCCTAGAATGAGATACCACCTCATCAGCCTTTGGGTAAAGCTGAGCTGTAGAGCTTGGCTGTAGAGGCTGTCCCATTGAACTCTTGCTTGAGCTATGCTGAAGATGCTCTATCTTAGAGGCTGTAGAGGTCTTGAGCTTGGCTTCAGAGGGTGCCCTCTTAGCGTCTAGCTTTAGTTTACCACTTTAGGGGATATTCTGGAAAAAGTTTGAATGGCACTGCCTCAAGTGAATCGAACTGCAATAGCTATTCCAGAATCAGAAAGTTCTCTGTAATTATTTTTGTAATTTCTGGAAACCTACTGTATACATATTTGGGTCAATGGTTCTTTAAGGTATTCTTGGCAGGTGACTGCAAGTGCTGATGGCTTTACTATTAGGTAAAATACAAACAAAACATCCTAAGCTAATTACAGTGCCATGCAAGAGTATTTATACCCCTTGAGCTTTTCCACATTTTTTCACATTACAACTACAAACGTAAATGTATTTTACTGGGATTCTATACTTGATAGACCAAGTGGCACTTATTTGTAACGTGTGTTGTGCATTTGTATTTATCCCCCCTTCACTCTGATCACTCTATCTAAAATCCAGTGGAACCACTAGCCTTCAAAAGTCACCTAATTAGTAAATAGAGACCACCTTTGTGTACTTGTCCTGCTGGAAGGTGAACCTCAAGTCTTTTGCAGGTTTTTTCTCTATCAATCTTCCCATCAACTCTGACCACCTTCACTGTTCCTGCTAATGAACTAATGCTAATGATACCCACAACCTGATGCTGCCCCACCAGGTTTCTGGCCTGTCTGTTTAGGTTGATGGCCATGTCTTGGTAAGTTTGCGGTTGTGCCATACTTTTTTTTTTTCCATTTTTAAGTGATGGATTAAATAGTGTTCTGTGAGATGTTCAAAGGTTGGGTTATTTTTTATAACCTAACCCTGCTTCTCCACAGCTTTATCCCTGACTTGTTTGATGTGGTCCTTGGCCTTGACAGAACAGCTTTAATTATACTGAGATTAAATTACAGACAGGTGGACTCTATTTACCAATCAGGTGACTTCTGGAGTCACTTGGTTCTACTGGATTTTGTTACGGGTATCAAAGTAAATGGGGCTGAGTAAAAATGAATTAAAGACCATTTATCATTTTCCTTTTACTTTCCACTTTGTGTTGGTCTATGACATAAAATCCCAATAGAATACATTTACGTTTATGGTTGTAACATGACAACAAAACAGGCGTGTTCAAGGGGGATAAATACTTTTGCAAGGAACTGTAGGTCCAACATGAGATAAGTTTGATTGGTCAGTGAGGCTGGTCATCTGGCCATGTGAGGCGCTAGGGAAAATAATTAATTCAGGTCTTGTTTGTCATTTTGCTGGCTAAAACTAGTAATGACATGACATTTGCAAGGCATGCTTTATGGCCTATCCTTCAATCTTTATTTGACAGTGTTTATAATCTGAAAACCTTTCAATTCACATATTAGTTATTATCCTGAACATATTCTTCAGTAGAAATTTAAGCTTTGTGTATGTTTTTCTCCAAAGCTAAAAGCCAGACCTTGATGCAATCCTGCAGGGTAATTAACTGAAGCCAGTGGGACTCTCTGACATTTCCCAGCCTCTAATGGATCCTTGGTAAGAGACCTGCAACACAGGAAAATAAAATACAGTCTTGAGACCTTTCTCTCGTTAAAAAGAGCAGGCAAATGTCAATCCAACCAGGAACAATTGTTTTTGAAAAAATACACAATCAATTCATTAGATTAGCTCTAATTAATCCACAGAGGTATTGTAGTGAAAGATGTTTGAGATGCAAAAATAGCTTCCTTGAACAATTGATCTCATAGTGGTTTTGTTGTGGTCTTTTGGTAGCTAGGCTTTTGTTTGCGTGTGGAGACTGAAAGGAGAGCAACTAAAGCACTTGTTAAAAAAAAAACAAGTTAAGCAGAATAGTGGAGGCCTGGTCATCTGATGCAACACTTCATCACTCTCCTTCTTGGACAAATAGATCTTATATTGCTTAAATATGTGTTTGTCTCTCTGATACAGCAGGTGGCATTAAGCACCTACTTGGTTTGAAAATGAGAAAATGAGAACATGGACATTAACATTTGTTTCAAGTGGCTTTGTACTTTATCAGCAATGGCTTTGTAGGTCAAATGATCAGATTATCGTGTTCTACACTTGACAGGAGATTTCAGAGAAGGCCAATGGACTGATAATACTATGTCTAAACAGCAATCTACACATCTGCCACTTGAGCTTTGAGGAGCATTTGCTGTATATATGCAGTGGCCAGAGTGGAACCAATTTTTTTTATTACTCATATTTTAAGAAAAAAAATTAAAGTTCAATAATATTTAATTAATTATATAATTGTAAAATGCATAATTGCCCTGTTTATTAGATAATATGTATCGGTAAGTTTTGGTTTACACATAAAATAACTGGAAATGGCTCAGACCTACAGCATTAACAATGTAGGACATGCACTGGTTTCTGCAACTTTGTCAATTACTGTGCAGTTGTTTAGGAACATGAAGAACTCCAAGAGTGGCTAAGTCAGAAAGCTTCTTAGCCTTTTCTTTTTTGAAACTCCAGGGTTGAGAAGCTTCTAACGCATATGACCGATGTCAGCTGTCTGGGTCGTAGCTCTTTTTTTAGATTTGGGATAGGCATTACCATCAGATGATAAAGAGGACTGAACCGGAAACATCCTCAGTCCCCACCAAGCCATGTAGACATACTCGTTGGTGGGGAAAGCTTTTCAGGCAGCGAGTCAGGCTGGTGCTGCTCTGCACACCATGGCGGTTTTACAGGCGTACCAGACTGACCTGCTGAATGACTTGAAAGGGCATTTTTAGAACTACGCTGAGACACAGATCTGTCCCTCCGCGCAACTAAGCAGACGGACCATGCAATCGGTTACTCTATGGCTGACATCTGTGACTTATCCTTATGGGCAAGGACAAGTATCGTATTTTCCTCCTTGATACCCCCATCTTATTTTCCGGCCTGTTCGGTGACGCTGTTAGTAACGTCATCAATAGGTTTCGGGAAGTGAAACTACATTAAGAAACCTTTTGTGAGGTTTCTTCAGAAACTGGCAGCGTGGAAGCTACTGTACTGCTACGCATGTCTCCTTGGGTACAAAAGATTGCAGAGAGAGGCTACAGGATTCAATTTGCTCATTGTCCTCCGTGTTTCAACGAAATAGTCTCCACAGAATGAGAACATCTGTTGATTCAGAAATTACAGACTTTGCTGGGAAAAGGGGCCATAGAATATGTTTCCCTCCCAGACAGAGAGTCAGGCTATTACAGTCGCTATTTCTTGGTTCCCAAGAAAGACGGACAGCTGCGTCTAATTTTAGATCTTCGCGGGTTGAACCGCTATCACAAAAAATACAAGTTCAAAATGTTAATAGTCAAAATTATTGTTTGTGACAGTCGACCTGAAGGACGTATATTTTCATGTAGAAATATTGCACAGGAAACACAACACGGGAAGCTCCTGAGGTTTGCTTTTGGGGGCGAAGCTTACCAGTATTAGGTCCTTCTATTTGGCCTAGCCCTGTCACCCTGCACATTTACAAAGTCTATGGATGTAGCCCTGGCTCCTTTATGACTCCAGGGTATCCGTATCTTGAATCACATAGACAACTGGCTGATTCTAGTTTCAGGAGCTAGCGCTTCATCATCGAGATGTCGTCCTAACTCATCTCGACTCTTTAGGATTGAGAGGAAACGCCAAGAAACAGCGTTCTCTTTCCTGCTCAAAGGATGACATATTTGGGTGTCACATGGGATTCGACTGCAATGCGGGCACAGCTGTCTCCTGTGCGTGTCGAATTCATTCTCAATACACTAAAGGAGACCAAGCTAGGCCAGAAAGTTACCTTTCACTCCTTTCAGAGAGTGTTAGGTTTCATGGCAGCTGCATCCACTGTGATGCCTTTGGGCCTTTTGCACATGAGATCGTTTCAGTTGTGGCTAAGAGCCAGGGGATTTCATTCAAGAGCCAATCCCCAGAGGCAAATAAGGGTTACGCGCAGAGGGATTCATACCCTTTCTATGTGATTCAGACCCTGGTTTCTGACTCTGGGTCCCACTCTACGAGGCATGTGGTCACACTTCACCTCTAGGAATTAGGGCGCATTCGACCAGGGGGCTTGCCTCATCAATTGCTCTGGTAAGAGGTGTCCCCTTGCAGCAAGTGTATGATGCAGCAGGTTGGTCCTCTCCACACACATGTGTCAGATTTTATAGTTTGGATGTTCATGCTACTCCAGGCTCACGGATCCTTGAGTCAGCATCCCAGAATTATGTCTGAGACCTCTTTGGTGATTGTGCGCACACACTACACATCCCTGGGGGTCCAGACACTTGCAGTGCAGCGGGAAGGAGATGCTGCGCTCCAATGCCGCACTGCGGGCATGGCTGGATGTCCTTTCAGACAAAAATTGACCTGAGGATGTTTCCGGTTCAGTCCTATTTATAACTTGCAGGTGCACCTCATCAGGTGACGTCACCTGACCGAGATTATATAAGCCAAAGTTTGGCATTTTTATAACCACGTGCTTCACAACGGGTGGAACAAAGAGATGTTTCCGTAGCGTTTTCACGTAGCATCTCATTCCCGCTTTTTCAGGGAACAGGGTTACAGCAAAGTAACCCGAGACGATTTTTCAGATTGACTGTCCTTCATTACTTAAATTAACGGTGAACTGTTTTTTTCTTTACTGTTTTTTTCTGAACTATTTGTTTTTTGCCATAATGTAGACAGTAGTTGTAGTAGCACTAGTAGGGCTATTTACACTGTACCCAGCCTTCCTCTGCACTAGACAATTGATAGTCTAAAGCATATTAAGGAGTCAAGAAATGCCACAAATTAACTCTTGACAAAGCATATCTATGAACTGAAAACCATGCCAGGGGACTACCTCATGAATCTGTTTGTGAATGCCATGAGTGTCCCAAGTCCTGTAAACTGCCAATTTAAAGCAACAACAACAACAACAACAACAACAACAACAACAATAATAATAATAATAATAATAATTAATAATAATTATTATTATTATTATTATTCTCTGGACCAGGTTGTCATCAAAGCTAATTGTAGTTACTTTGGACAATTAAAAATATAAAACATATTCTGGGTTCTTTTTTTTAAAATATTTCATATTCTAGGTTATCTTTTTTTGTTTACTCATTGTTTTGATGTCTTCAGTATTAATGTGTAATTTTAAAATTTATAAAATAAATAAAGCTCCTTAAAGAAGAAATTTTGACTGGCAGTGTGTATCAGCTGATAAATGTGCATCTTCACAGCACAATCTATAATATCAATTATGTATTGGAATTGCAATAAACATTTTTTTAAACAATTAACAAAGCTTTTCAGGTATTTGCGGAACTGTTGACCCTTACACAACTTTCCAGGATATACTGTAGATAATCAAATAGCTGGCATAATGGATTTAAAAAATATTCCTTGATATATACTGTAATGTTTATGAGGGCCACACTGAGAAATATTGCAAAGCATACACAAATTTGAGCTCCATGAAGCAGAATAATGTTTCTTGAATGTGGACTGTTTTCTCAATTGAGATTGCCTTGCCTTTGTACAGAAATATGAGGTATGTGCAGACTAGTGTGAGGAAAACTAAAGAGAATTAGAGTGCATCAAAGGCTTGTCTCTTGTATTTAAAGAGTCTTCAATGCTATTTTAGTGCAATCACATAGTAGACCTGAATAGAGGTGTTTAGTAGACAGAATTATAAAGAGATTTGTAGAAGAGTTTTGTAAGTCAGGTACAAAGCAAATGCACCAGATAAAGAGAATGAGGAGATAAGTGCCTTGTTTAGTGTAGACTTAGGTACAATGCAGAGATTTACAAATAGCAATGTAGCATTCACTAGCCATCCCAGTCAGGTTTAAGGGTATGTTGCATGTTGTAAAGACAGCCACAAGAATGAAGACACAGCAGACAGATACATTGATAGAACGTTTAACTAACTATGGTCAAAGCTACCGTGACAATAAACTGCACTGCATCATTTACAGTATGCCCATGTGAATGCAGAGAATATAAAATGCATCCTCATAAAATACCTAATTAGTGAAGAAGTTAGCCACCACACACCCACTGATGTAACTCATTCTAGGCCACACTCCCACCAAAATAAAATTATTTGCAAATATATTTCTGAATGTTTCTAATTTTTTCTTTATTGGTTCTACAGTAGTTGGGTGCATGGCTGACAGATTATTCTCTAGAATGAAATAAGGTTATCTTCAATATTTAGGTCAATTGACAATAGTGATTTTTATATGCGCTACACTTTAAAAAAAATGTATTCTAACATAATATTTTTCGGAATGAACAAATTATATCATAGATACAAAATATTACTCAATCAAATCTTTGCAGCAAAACTGATGAACACAATGTAATGTTGTTCGATATTGAGTTTATTTGTTATTTTTTGTCTGGTTATGCGTGCTTTGTCTCTGCTGGAGAAGGGGGGTGGCGGGTATCTTCGCTTGTTGTTGCAGGTCCCGCTCTCTTCAGTATGCCTGCAATCTATTGGTTGCTGCCCTGCCTGTCCTTTGTTGGTCCCGCCTCCTGCCGGATGATTGGGTACCCAGGAGACCCAGAGGCCTACTTAGGTTTTTGCGTACTGTTTTTCCAATGACTTTTTGTAAAATATTGTGTATGAACTTCTGTTACGTTTCTGACTTTGTTTTTGTGTATGCCCTTCTTTGGTTCTAGTTGCTTGGTTGTAAATACATTTTGTATATAATTTTGTAATTAGTGGCTTGAATTAGTGGGTAGAGGGCATTTTGTTTATCGTTTTGGCCTTGTCGGCTTCTGGAGCTTATAGCCACCTTTTGGGGATTTGCTTGTTCACCTTTTGTAAATAAACACCAAGCAAACGGACTTTTGGTCTCACCCCCTTTTTTTTCTTTTCTTTTTCATTCCTATTGCAGCCCGGCCCCGACTAATACATAGTTATCATTTACAAATCAGTACTCCATTTTATATCAGTTACCCTTAAATAATTTGTAAAAATTTCATTACAGAATTTCAAGGAATTTAATTTTGCAATTTTAATGTATTAAATGTTTTGGTCCTGTAAACCCTATCAAACTGGCAGTTTAAAGCAACAACAATAATCCTTATAATTATATTATTGTTAATATTATTCTCTGGGCCTGTCATGAACTCAGGTGGTAAACTGGAAGATGTAGTTGTCATAGGCAAAACAGGGCAGGCATAGGCACAGAGGGGGTGTGAAACATATTGTCTTTATTAAACACAAATAAAACAAAGCAAACGCAGGCTTGGAGCTTACACAGGTCTGGAGCTTACGCAGGGAGACAAGGAGCTGGAACTACATAAAGAAGAGACAACCAACAGACGAGAGGCAGGACGAGTTAGACATTAGTTAGATGAGTAGCTAAACTAGTATTGTTAAGATGGTTGACGGCCTAACTGGTTTACTACTGTATATAATGGGATTAGTGGCTAACCGGGTTAGTTACTGAACTACCATGGGAACCTGGACACAAAAGGCTAAGCACATAAGAGGCTAATCCAGACTAGTGCCTAAACCTTCTAGAGACTACAACCGTTAGCAGCCAATTCCACGAGAGGCTAAACCTACTGGAGGCTAAGCCTATTAGGAGCTAACCACTCATGAGGCCACACATAAATTATAAAGGATTATACAAACTAGGGCCTACACATACAGGTACCTAAACATACTGGGAACAAAACAAGAGGAAAACACACAAGAGAAACACAGTACAGGACTTACACAAGATGTGAGACAACCTAACCAAACCAGCTCCATAACACTCAACACCATGAACGTAAATATACAGAAACTAGAGCCTTTCTCTAAACAGAGATTACATAACTTAAACATAAAACAAAACCAAATACAAACTAAAATAATGCCCACTTTACATAACAAATGCTCAACCCACGGTCCCAGAACAAACAGCTATATATAGGATGTCTAATGAGCTACCTCGGTTCAGGTGAGCACTCTCATCACCTGACCGAAGTGCTTCTGGGAAACTGAGTCGACAAACAAAAACTACAAAACTCACTAATAGAGCCCACAGTGCCCTCTAGTGGAGAACCCTCACAGGACCGGTCAGATGAGAGACACCAGTTTAAAAAAGTTGAGGAATGTGTGAAGGACATTAGACACTGGATGATTATCAACTGCTATTATAACTATTACTACATGCAGCTACAAGTAAGCTTTTTGATCTTGCAGTATCTCTGGGTGGCCTCTTTTTTTATTATTGATTCCAGTCATTTAAAGCTCATGTACAGTGCCTTGCAAAAGTGTTCATACCCCTTGAACTTTTCCACATTTTATTACGTTACAACCACAAACCTAAATTTATTTTATTGGGATTTTATGTGATAGATCAACACAAAGTGGCACATCATCAAATAAAATATTTCAAATAAATATCTGTGGCATTCATATTCAGCTGAGCTGACTTGTAGAATCACCTTTCGCTGCAATTACAGCTGCAAGTGTTTTGGAGTTTCTACCAACCTACCGTATGGCTAACATCTAGAGAGAGTGAAATTTTTGCCCATTGTTCTTTGCAAAAATAGCTCAAGCTCAGTCTGATTGTATGGAGAGTATCTGTGAACAGCAATTGAACTATTTCCACAGATTCTCAATTGGATTTAGGTCTGGACATTGACTATTAAAACATTTCACTGCATATCAGCGAAGCTCATGAAGTGATGCGCCCATCATGGGTAATGTCAACTCTAGGTCCTGAAGGCCATGTTACGATCTGGGGGTTGTCTAGGTTCAGCAAAATTATGTGGCAATAAAGTGCAATCAGCTGATGACCTGAATGTAATGAATGACCAGGTTAACATATCAGTGGGGTTTTTCTTCCCTCAAAGCATGGCCATCATTTTCACAGATAACCTGGCCATGTTGTGTGCTGTAATCAATGTAGGAAATTGAATGAAATCTTAATGTCTGTGACTTTTTTTGTGTCTAGGTAGTGTACTCTATGGCTAATTATTTGCCGGACTACCTGAGGCAACTTAATATTGCATTTCACAAATACATGGATAGTTTGTCATTGGTTAATAAAGAAGTAACCTTTAAAAAAAAAAAACTTTAAAATGTAAGAAGTAAAGCTCATCTGAACAAATAGAACCCAAGTTTAATGTGATATTCACTAAGACATTTCTTTTGCATTATTATAGTCTAATCTTATTTCTACTGTAAAATTTATTTATGCTATAAAACATTCAGCCAATTTTCAAGTGTTGTAAAACTGTTATTTAGTAATCACTAATGTACTTAGAATAACTCTTGCTGACTGTGCATGGAACAAAAATAACTATGAAGCCTTGTGAACTTACAATCTTAAACAGATACTTTATAACTACAATATGTAGCCTTGTAAACTTACATTTATTATTATTATTATTATTATTATTATTATTATTATTATTATTATTTATATATGTACTGGTAAGATTTTTTTCTTACTGTATGAGATGTAAGATGTCTCATGTGAATTATTATTAGAGACATTAATATGATATCTGAAACTTGTTAGTAAAAAAGCCCTTCAACTCCCTTATGAATTATGTCCTAGTCACGGTCTTCAGTTGTGCAATTTTTTCCCATAGGTTGGATGCAGATTCTAATGTAAACCTGTAGGGTTAATTAACTAGGGCCAATGGGAACTTTTAGCATTTCCCTGACTACCCAGGGGCTCTCATTAGGAAGAATGGACAAAGGTCAGCCTGAAAAACAAATAATCTTTTCATAGCAATCATTAAAATGAGTCCTTAGAGATAGTAAGAAAAGTTCAAGATTTAGAAAATTGTTTCTAAACCATACAGCTCCTATTAGTATTACTGTGGTCTCATGGCACATCAGCTTTTGCTCTTGCAACGCTGCAACTTAGGCTATGTTACCACTGAAAACAGAAATGGCCCAAAATTGTTTATTATTATTATTATTATTATTATTATTATTATTATTATTAGCTCAGATCTTTTTTTTTTTTTTTTTTTTTTTTTTTTACACAAGTTTAAACAACAGCACAAATCACATGGAATCCGATCTTTTAAATTCTAATTTAGACCACTTCCATATAGAGATAGAATCAGATAAAATTCTTTTCCCCCAATAATTTTAGAGAGTGAATGATTTTAACTTCATTCTGAACAGTCAAATTGTATTCTATGTAACTTTGAGGTCAAGCCTCAAACGTCATCACAATTTTGCACTAGGAACAATGCAGGATGACATTTTAATGATGACATTGACTTACTATCCACAATGCTCCACAATGGTGCTCTGCCTGTCTTCTCCTTAATGTAAGAAGAAGAATGTCCACTAATACAGTTGAAATTCAAAGAAACCTCTTTATCAGAGTTTAAACAGTACTGACTGGCATTTTCAAGTGTTGAGATATCATTTTATATCCTTTTTCTGCTTTATAATGTTCAGCTACTGTACCTTATCACGCAGGTCCATTATCTGTTCTTTCGTCAAATCAGTGCATGAGCTGATGAGCTGGGAAACTGACTGACCATTTACAGTATGTGTAGACAATAATTACAATCACAATGAGTCACAGGTGTGGAAATTTCCATTTAACAGCCATTTAAACCTGTGTGTTTGATCAGGGGTGTTTGCGTCATTTCAGTTATCATTAGGTTTTAAAAAGGAGTAAAACAACTATGTGGTAATTAATGACTTCACCTGACCACTGTCCTTACATAAGATTTTTTATTTTATTTTTTATTTTTTGCAGTATCGGTCATATTTGTTCCAAATAAATGGCAATGTTTAACAATTTCTTTCAGGGTATGTACAATTTTGTGTGTATGTATATAAAAAAATGTGCATTCAAAAAGTCCCTCAGCAGTGACCACATAGAGTAGATTATGGGAAAATATTTGTTTAAATATTATAAATATAATACACTCATTATTATTCTCACTCATGTATTTATTTGTTAAAATTCGCACAGTACCGCAATGTGATGTTCTGTGTATTTATCACCAGCTTTAAACATGCTCCACTAGCCATTTTTCAATGGTTAACATTTTCACACAAAAAACACATGTCTGATGTTAAGCAAAGAACTCCTCGGATACATACAACATAATGGTGGCACCAAACAAGAGCATGTCAATGCATTACTACTATGTGGACACCGCTGAGAGACATTCTGAACACACTGTATATTGTGTGCTTTCAGCCAGTGCACACACATAAAAATTGAAAGAACAAAATTGAAAGAAAGCAATTACCCAAACCGAAGAAGTTGCATTGGCCAAATGTTTTTTGAGACCTGGATCCTCTTGTTTTGAACCTTGTAATTCCTCCTCCTAAATGTTTTTATTACGAGTAAATGGTAGTTAGCATCTCAGCATACTAAAATTAGCCTGTAAAAATTTTCAGATTTCAATTATATATCATTTAGCACAAGTATGTTAATCAAACCAATTGTTCCTCATATATTAAAAATATCTTAATCAAATCAACATGCAAGCAGTAGGGCCAAAATTAGGGAAGTTGAGTTGAGACTGACAAAAAGAAAAAATTTATCCAGAAGATGAGTAACCTTAAGGTAAAAACCTTTGTAAAAATTGTACAAACTAAGATCAAATCATCTGTTCAGAACTGTTGAGCCAGAATTGCTAACATAATCACAGGTGATGTGGGACTAAGGCTGATCGTGCTATCAGGATTAGTAGAAATAAGAAGGACAGTTAAATAGGCAATATACGATACCTATGCACATAATAATTAACACATAATATAATCAGAACTAGTGATTGGACAATCGTTTAAAAGTCCAAAATGTCATATTCATGTTGATTAGTAAACTTAGTTATACTCTAGTAATTCATAAAGCAAAAAAGGCACACCATAGGCCAATATGAAGGAAAAGAAAAATCTAAAGTAATTAGTGTATACTGTACGTTGTGGTCAAAGTTTATAAGAAAGATTGGAGTGACATGAAATGAGCTAACGGAATGTCACAGATAATTTGGTCAAAAAGGAGGAAATTACCAAAATTCTCTGTATGTGTGTGAGTGTAAATACTTGTGTGTCCTGCAATAAATTGACACTCCATCCAGCATGTACAGTATCCTGAGCCCCCTGAGATAGTTCCCATAGCCATGCACAAACAGTATAGAGAATTAGTGATTGTTTGTCTTTATAAGCACATGATAACTACAAACTTAATTAGTATCTTCAAACAAAAAAAGGATTGCAAATTGCTAAATGAATAATACCCAATAGTATGATACAAGGATATATTTGCAATGTACAGAGAATGCATAATTTCATCATATGAATACATTCAGGTCTGAAGAGAATAAACTCCATTACAGTATATTCATGAGGTACAGGGTGATTCACTTGAAAGAGCTTGAACTCTCGCTATGATGAAGCAATCTGGACCAAAAAAAATGCGACATACCTTGACGCATGTGTAATCAAATGCCTTACATGCAGTGCTGGAAGTCATCTCCATTTACTGCCAGACACATTTCAACAGTAGGCTCCATGTTCCTGAACGTATCTACAAGGATATCAAGGAATAGCAGCAATTTCACGTTCTATGTTTTCCCTCAAATCTTCACAGTCAGGAACACCATATTTTCCTAAATTCACTCTGACATCACTTAAACAAATGGGTGAGCCAAAAGGTTCGCACGATGAAGATGCGCTGCTCATTACTGTACACCACCATCCTGATGAGTCAATGACTGATTGAAGGGGTACGGCGTTAAGCCGTGAAATGACTACGTTATTGGTCCGACTCAGGGGCTCCCAGTGTGTTCGAGCACATTGTATGTTGTATCATTCAGATTGCTTCGGCCTACCAAGAATTATTACAGAATATTCAGGGCCTCTTTCGAGTGAGTCATGCTGTATTATTCATGAAGAGGAATGAAGGAAAGTAATTCAAGGCCATGTTTAAAATGTTCAGGAATTTATACATTTTCCATAACCTTTTCACCATTAACAAATAGCAAATTATAATGTTTCTGTAAGGGACCACCAGTAGAGGGCACTGTGTATGTTTTTCTGTTTGTGTAGTTTTGTTGGTCGACTCAGTTTCCCAGAAGGCACCTCGGTCAGGTGGTGATGGAGTTCACCTGAACCGGGGTAGTTAATTGGTTTGGTTATAAACAGCTGGTTGTTCTGGGAAACTAGGTCAAACATTAAAGATGTCATGTGGGTATTTCTTTTCTTTGTTTTTTTCCCCTTTTGATTTGGTTTTGCTTAGGTTCCAGTTTGGTTCTGTTTTATAAAGGCTCTTAGATGTTTGTGATCAGTGTTGAGAGTGCTTTTGGTAACTTCTTTAAGACCTAGTGAATGTGTAAGACCTGGTGCATGCTTAACCTAGTGAATGCTTGAAACCTAGTGAATGCTTGAAACCTAGTGAATGTGTAAGACCTGGTGTATGCTTAAAACCAAATGAATGCGTGAGACCTGGTGCATGCGTAAGACCAATGTCTGGTCAAACCAAGGCTCTGTCGTCACCTGTTGCATGCTCTAAGCCAGTGTGTGTGGTTCGCTCATAGGAGCGTGAGAGCGTGTGTGTGTCAGTCACTCATAGGAGCAGGAAAGGGTGTGTTTTCATTTGGAGAAGCGTGAGGTTAAAGGCTTGGAGAATCTAGGAGGTGACACTTAGAAGAGCTGGTAGGTCTGCACAGCATATAGAGTCTGTATGTTCGTATGTGATGTTTTGAAAGTCCTGGGGGGTATTCCAGAAAGCTGGGTTAACTTACCATTTGGTAAAACTTAACCTCAGGGTTGATTTACTCCAAACCCGCATACCATGAGTATGTCGGTTCCAAAACCCCTGAGAAGAGTAAGTTTAATTAACCTCCAGAGTTAATGCGCGTGCACGGTGCATTTTCAATGGATCGCCGATTTCACGAGTCAAAATGGAAAATCAAAGTGAAAAAAAGAGAGCGACATACTTCACAGAGGCGGAGTTGGAGGTTTAAATGCAGCATATGAAGAATTTAAGCCAATAATAATGAAAAAAGCAACACGGCTGCATCGGCTAAAGAAAGACCATTGGCTTGGCAAAAAATAATGGACAGAGTAAATGCGTGAGTATTAAATAGCACATTTGACATCGGCTTCCCTTTTATTATACACTGTAAACACTAATGCTCAAATTAATTAAACACATTGATACTGTTAACTTAAATAATTGCAATTAGGTCAAATTAATAGGCCTTTTTGAGTATTCAGAACTTTTTGATATGTTGAGTAAGTAACAGTAACCGTCACCTTAAAATTCCACCAAGTAAAACTCTATAGAGCTCTGGTGGCTCAGTGGTAAGTGTTTCGCCTGCTGTGCAAAAGACCTGGGTTCGATTCCCAACAACTGCAACAATAATTTATTTTAAAAAATATATATAGTTTACTTAAAATTGGAAACATCATTACTTAAAAAAATTATGTAACTGATTACCTCAAGTTTTTTGAGTTTTGACAACTTAATCGGGTTTACGGTGTGTGTACGAAGTGTTTAAGTGCCAGACATACTGTGCGAACGGCTCTACACACAGTTGCCTTTCCCACATTCTCTGCATAACCCACATTGTATAAAAAATGCCATGACGCAAAAAACCCCCGAAGTGCTATGTACACTGTAATAAGTTACATAAATTTTTTAAAATGATGTTTCCAATTTTAAGTAAACAGAACTGTAAATTTTTGAGTTTGTTGAACTTGTTGCAAATCAAATAATGGGTGCCGTCACCACATTAGACAAGCCGAGCCAGGGATCAAACCCGGGCCGTTCACATGGCAGGCGAAACACTTACCACTGAGCCATCAGAGCTCTATAAAGTTTTACTTGGTGGAATTTTAAGGTGACGGTTACTGTTACTTACGTACTCATGATTACTTAAAATATCAAAAAGTTCTGAATACTCAAAGGTCTATTAATTTGACCTAATTGCAATTATTTAAGTTAACAGTACTCGGTGTGTTTAATTACTTTGAGCATTAGCAATATGCATTTTCAAGAGATGTTAAGTAAATTAACGATTTCCTTGAAAACTGATAAAACTCTTTCAAATAATCATTAGGAAATTAAAAGTCATCAATACGCGGTCTTATAACTCTCTCCCGGCGAAAAAAAACTTGTATAATTTGTGCCTCCACATCCACAGGATCTTCATTAAAAGCGCACACCATGCTCAATAAACCTCTGAAACAAACTTACCCTGAAACATAACCTGCTACCGAGCAGGTTATCTTCAGAGAGCAAGTTGCTATGGTTACAAACATACCCGAAAGTTTGGAACCGAAAGTTGAGGTTATCCGCAAACTTACTCTTAAACTTACCCGGGTATGTCACATAACCTGCTTTCTGGAATACCCCCCTGAGTTTGTGTTTATGTTTAAAGAGCCTGTGTGTTTAAGTTCTGAAGTCTGGTTTGTTTTATGTTAAATAAAGAACTTTGTCTGTTGGAAACAACCTCTCTGCGTCTATGCCTGCCCTCTTGTGCCCACGGCAGTCATTTTGTTAATAACCATTTTTGTAATGAAATTTTTTATTAGAAAGTATATAGAAGCACAGGGGTCAAACTTAAAAATCTAATTCAGGTTTTATAAAATTTAATGGGATGATTTACACACATAATTTCAAGTAATAAAAGAAAATAATGAACATCCTCACTTTGGCCTGTAATACTGAAAAGGCCAGTTCAGTACTAATTGTTTTCCAAACTATTTTCCATCCAAAAGCTAAAGTACAGCATCTTTACAATGAATGGGGTGTTATCCCTCAAGTAATTTACCTATGTGAAGCTGTGCTGGTGGCTTGTGATAATATTATACTATGATTTTCCTTTAACCTGACATCTGTCTTTATATGCACAGTAGGTACTTTGTGTTTAAAAGGTACATGTCTTATGTCTCTAGTACAAAGACAACACATTTGGGTTAAATGTATAAACTGTTTGCCATAATGTGGTGATAATACAAAATTGATCATAAATATTTTTAATAACTGTATAAAAAGGACAGGTATAAACAGGATGCTATGAAAACTGCATCTTACATAAACTCCAGTGCATGTATGGGCATGCCCAGTGATTCTTCATGTAAATGCAGTATACAAGTTTTATATCCACAAACCTTTGATTATAAAACTTATGTAAACCAGTCTGGGCCAACACTTAAGTGCCTTCCAAAAGGAGCTCATCCTGGAAAGCTATAAAATTGCAGATGATGAAATATCATTTCCTTTTGAGCAGCTGCTTCTCCAGGTACTCCATTCGTGTAGTCATTGCTGATAGTAATATAATTAAGTGTGAATAACAGATAGTGGCAGTGAGAATACTTTGGATTCCTTCTTGTTTGCATGTCCACATACAGGTATGCACTGGCCTTTAAACAAAGTCACATAATTATGTAGAATTTGCAGTAAATGGCAAGTTATGTCCTTAAAGTTTGCCACAGCAGCAACAAAAAGGACAATGCTGAAGTTAACTGACTGATTCCCAAATTTGGGCACAAAATTCAACATTATTTGCAAAAACTTTGGGAACAGTGTAAGATTTTCCATTAATTTAGCCATAGAGAGGATCTTTTTTTCCCATTTTATTTTGCCATCTTGTAGAGGCTTGTCGAAAATGTTATCGGCTTTAGATGTGTCAGCTTTAACCTTGGTTACAAATATTCTTACGAATGACGAGTTCGTACGAATGTCCCTGTTGCTCCGAATTTTGCAGTTAGTAGACATTTGTGGAATCATAGTTTTCTACAGCCTCCTTAGGAAATTGGTACAGCTGCGGTTTAATTCTTAATAACAATTGAAGGCATTCTTGGGGGAAAAATTGACTTTTCTATCGTACGGTGGCTGTAGTTCTTACATTTACCTTAAGGTTGCCTTAGGATCTCCATACAGCCTACATATGTCAATCTTACGGAAGATTTTATCTTAAGGTGGGCGTACCCATATGTAGCCCATATATTAATAGGTATAGATATATAAATAAGTAATGCATAAATAAGTGCTATTAATAAATCTGTGATTTATATGGTTACATATTACAGATATTGCCTATTGTGCTTTAAAAAATGCCAAGTTCATGGTATAAAAGTCAAAACTGTTGAATGTTAAAAATGGGCAAGATATGTATTTGTACTTTAGTTTTTTTATGGAGTTGTTAATGTTTGGAAGATAATTTTCTAGAAATTGTATAAGACTGAACAGGCTTTTATTTATTTGTTTCTGTTAAAACCAGAAGTTTGGGGCGGAAAAATAAGCGGGAAAAGACGGAGACTGAGGGGAGAAGATTCTACTGACGCAGTTACAAAGTGAACAGGTTTAAGTTGTGTTCTAGCAGAGTTTACTTGCACATGTTAGACTGTCGGCATGATAATCGAAAACAATGCAAACTTCTGTGAGAGACTGAGAAGTTCGGATAGAATTTCCTTGAGTTTTATATTTTCTGGATACCAGCTCGTTAATACAGCGAGGGGATTTTAGCAATGTGAACAGACTGAGCGAGTTAGCTAACCCAGCTACACGTGCTTCGGGGGACTGTTGCTAATCTGGAGATACGGAATAACTGCGTGAATGTGATCGACAGCTGCTACTCGGCGTGTGAGCAGGAATAAGACAAGTTGGATACAGTGGATAATCTCTGAACAGGGAAATAAGGTACCGTCCATTTTATTTTTGGTTTGTTGCTCTTTTTTTTTGGTCTCACCGACCCCAAGCACCAAATGAGGCCTGCAACGTTTTGTTTCAAGTAATTTTTATCATTTATTTGGACATTACACTAATTGTAAAAAAGGGAAAGCCAATTGATTTACTTTATATGAAACTTTAATATTTGTTTAATTTGTTTTATTGTTTAATTAAACTTGAATATATATTTTTCTAAACAAGCTTAGTGATTGTTTATTACTGTTTATGCATAGAAAACACTATTGTGACTTTGAATGGTGAGTGCACATGTGTTTTATTCTGTGCTTATAGTATTTTTTTATTTAGCAATTGAGGTATATATTGTCATAGTGACCCAAGTCTTATTATATTAAAATAAGAGAATAATCTGAGTTATCATAAAAGTAAGATGGAATAAAATGACTCAGGGCCCCTTTCTACATAAGTTGACAGTAGACAGGCTACACATACGTGCAATGTCCAGCACTCTCAAGTAGTTGGTAGGAACATCTCCTTTGTGAAAATAATACATTTTCAAGATGGCAATAATGCAGGGAAAAAGAAGAAGAAGCTCTAGCAGTTGTAGCCGCTGCTTTGGTACTGCTGCAACAGTAAGAGCGGAAGATGCCCGACAGTGACACTTTTGGGTGTGCCCATGGATAGAGAGGTGACACCTTTATGGGCAGTACAAGACTATGTTTACTGAGCTGGACCATGAGTCAGAAGTTGAAAACTCCTGAAGACTCTCAGCAGAAAATGAGGACGTGTACAGCCCACATGCTTTTATACGCCTCCCCCCCAAGAATAGCACAAACGTTTGTATGAATGCCGCACGAATATTAGAAGAACACTCATATGAACAACTTGCGACATAGCTACAGACACCATAGGAATATGGGGTTCTGGGAAACACTTGTGTGTCCTGCAAAAGGTTGACATCCCATCCAAGATGTATCCCGAGTCTTCTAAGATTGTTCCCATAGCCATGCACAAACAGTATAGAGAAATAGTTAGTGTTTCTCTTTATAAGTAAAACTTATGTAAACCAGTCTGGGCCATCACTTAATTCCAAAAGGAGCTTATCCTCATAAGCTACAGTATAATCTTGCATCCGTTCGTATGAGTATTTGTGACAGCTGCTTTAGCAATGTAATCAGTGTGAATCTTTCTATATACAGTAGCTTCATAGGTTATGTTGTGTTCTGTTAGCAGATATTATACAAAAAAATGCAAGTAATGTAAAAATAGCAGAGATTACATGAAAGCAGGCCATTCCTATGACAGGGTACCTGCAGCTCCAACCTTTAGTCACCAGCTGTCAAGTCAGTAGGTTCTTATGTCATACACATAATGCATTGTATACCAGGTATGAAAAAGGGGAATGCTGCCTGTATGACAGTGGTAATCTTTGTAAATAATCCATCATACATTACTACATGACTTTGTTGAAAGGTCAAGATGGTATCTAGATTTTAACATTGGTGGTCATTGCTGATTTAAACACACTGTCTTTTAAAAAATAAAAGCTTTTTACATTAGTTGGTAAATAATTTGTTAGTTTTTTAAATTCTCAAAATTAAAATTCAAAAACATTTTTATGTAATGTAACTTGGAACCATACCAATATACCAAACTGTAATATATGACAGTCAGTCATGCTACAGACTTCATTAGAAAAGTCACTTTGGTTTTCTTATATATATAAAATTTAAATTTATAACTCTATAAGTAACACATGCACACGCGCACACACACATGCACGCACACACACACGCACGCACACACACACACACACACCCTACTGCATGTAAAATAAAAGTTTTATTGTAAAAGATTTTAGTTGCTTGAATACAGAACTATAAAGGATATGTTTCTGCTCAAGTTGTTTCAGAGTGACCATGGTAGCCTGTTGGAATTCCACAAGACTATCACAGGCACAAGGGTCTTTCACCTCTATTTCACCTTGGCTCTCCTCTGTCAACATATGATGGATGGATGGATTGATGGAAGGAAGGGAGGGAGGGAGGAAGGAAAGGAGGAAGAAAACAAGACATAGTTCATATTTTAGTCATTTTAACATTGGAATATCACTCATCAAAATCATCTATACCACTTAATCCTGTATTGAGGGTCACAGGGAGTCTGGAGCCTATCCAAGAAAGGATAGGCACAAGGCAGGGTACACCATGGACAGGGTGCCAATCCACCGCAGGGCACACACACATTCACACACTATGGCCAATTTGGGAATGCCAATTAACCTAACCTACATGTCTTTGGACTGTGGGTGGAAACCCACCAAGCACAGGGAGAACATGCAAATTCCATGCACACAGAGATGGGAATCAAACCCAGACCCTGGAGGTGCAAGGCGACAGTGCTAACCACTACACCACCGTGCCGCCTTAACATTGGATTATTTTAAATTTAATCATTGAATCAAATGGTAATTATATTAAATGATTATCCTAGAAAATGACGTACTTAGACATAACAGTCTCATTCAGCTTACTGTTTATGTATTCTGATTGGTTTCGAATAAATCTTATTTTTGTCCCCCACTTTTTGTGTTTTAGAGACCAAAAGTTATCTTTTTCCATATACCTGGACAGACATTGAGTTTAAGGTTCTCTGCAAGCTGGTGAATAGCAGTGAAGTCAGAGGTGTAGAAAAAATGATTCTCTACTGGCTCAGATGCAATCTCTCTCAACTCATCCTCTACAGCTTTGCCCACACCAACAGCATACATTGTTATTCCTGTAAAACAGCATGCAGTAAATGTAGCTCTTGAAGTTTCAAATTCTATCACAAATAGTGAAAAAAAAATCAACATGGCACTGTGCAGTTTAATGAAGATATGTGTAGTAGTTATAAGTCAAGGTGACTGGGCACATATTTTTATTTTATGTCTTACAATAATAACATTAAATCTTTTTTAGTGCTTCTTTAGATAAAGTAGGGCTTACACATCCAGATTGGCAACAGCCAACACAGCAATGTAGCAGTTATGCCAAATTGTACCAAAACATTTGCCCAGCATGTTTGAGATTGAATATGTCTCATTTTACCTAGATCTCTGTGAGCCAGCTATATTCAGAACACCCTGTAATATGTACTAACTTTTACACATGTCCAAACTGGACACTTATTTTAGACAAACTTTACAAGTGTTGAAAGTACAAGCACTTTGCCTCTAAAATAGATAGTCTGTAATTAAAACAAATAAATACTGATTAACAATGCAGTGCTTTGCAATTTTGAACTGCAGCTCACCTGCGTCCTTTGCCTTCTTGGCCCACTCCGTTATGTCATCTTGAGAACGCCCATCAGTAAACACCAGCCCAATACGGGGTATGTTTCTTGTAGAAGTACGGGCACCCTCAGCCTCAGAGAAGCTATTCTGCACCATGTGCTTTAGGGCTAGCCCTGTCATTGTTCCTTTCTCCATGTAGGCTACTTTCATAACAGCAGCCTTGATCTCTTCCTTGGTCTTATACATACTGAGAGGGAACTCTGTCCTCACCCGGCTGGAGTATTGGACAAGACCTACACGTGTCCCATGAGCAGAGATATCTAGTTGGTCGACAACCTGGTTGACAAACTGCTTGACAAGCTCAAAGTTTTGTGGCCGTACACTTTTAGAGCCATCAATCAGGAGAACCAGGTCAATAATGGCTGATCTGCAGCCTACAATTAAGGAAATGTTTATTATTATTATTATTATTATTATTATTATTATTATTATTATTATTATTATTATTAACAACAACAACAACAACAACAACAACAACACAGCAAATAAGCTATAAAAATTATGATAGCTTCTCTTGATCAATTCTGTAAATTGGTTTAAGTCAACATCCTGAGGTTGCATTAGCTAACTAGACACAGAAAGTTTAATGTTTAGCTGGAATATTGATTTGTTATATGCAGTACATACTTCCACAGCTTTTTCCATCATCTTGTAGAAGATGACCCTCAGGGCAGATACAGTGATATGATCCTGTTGTACTCACACACTGATGCTGACAGCCATGCTCTACTACATTACATAGGTTGTCCGCTGAGGGGGGGGGGGATCAAAGTAGACAGTTATTTAAGCATTAACTGGGATTATTTACACAACATTTGTTTGTATTATGCTACTACATGCAATGGTTGCCATATAATGTGTGAATTTATAAAAGATAAAATAATCTTTTCTGATTATGAATTGTTTTTTAAGAATGATTAAAACCATCATTAAAAGTAGTAATTTCTGATGAAATGGTTTTCTCAAGCATATAAGTGTATCATAAGAATTATTGCATCATTTAGGTTTTACTGTGGTAAGTAGACTATTTAAAATAATATAAATTGGCATTTGGAAAGTGAGTATATTTTGATGTTTTAAAGGTATGCATCTACAGGATGATTTACTTAAAAGAGGCCCCAAATATTCTATAATAACTCTCAGTAGGACAAAGCAATCTGAATGAAACAACATACAATATGCTCCTCAGATGCCCCTGAGTCCGGTCGATAAGGTAGGCGCCAGACAGCCATCGTGCTATTTAACACCGTACCCCTTCACTCAGTCAATTCAGGAACGTGGAGCATTGAAATGGTGTCAGGCAAAAAAAATGGAGATAGCTTCCAGCATTATTACAAATACATCAAGATATGTAGCTTTTTTTTTTTGTTTGTTTTGTTTCAAATCGATTCATCATAGTGAGAGTTATTACAGAATATTCGGGCCTTCTTTCGAGTGAATTACCCTGCATTATTTTTAGAATTTATGCTTACAGACTTTCAGCATTTAAACATTTAAATTCCGGTGCTTTATGTAGTACAAATAAGAGAAATAAATGATGCAATATTGTAGCTTCTGAATAATATTCTGAATAATAATAAAATAAAACATTTATTATTTTCTCAAGTCATGTTTTCAGTCATACAATGGCCAAACATAATAAGCATAGGACTGATATCTAAAATCTGCTTTTCATGCAATTCAAAACAGTTACAGTAGAAATATAAAAGCATAAATACACATTTAAAAAGCATCTCAAAAATAAAGATTTGAACTACAGCAAATTGACCCAAATGTATTTTCTTGAGCTTCCCAGAAAAAAAAAGTAAACAGTGGTCAGCTAATATCATGTCCACGATGATGAAGTGAAGTAAAGTAAAAAGACATGGAGTCAGAACTAAATATACAAATCACAAGAGTATAAACATTTGTTTATTTTTGACCAAAATCAGATAATTAATCTGAAAGATCTGGCACAGGTTTTATGCCGGATGGTATGGGGATTAAAAGTCTTGCCCAAGGACTCAACAGTGGCAACTTGGTGGTCGCAAGGTTCTAACTTTGACCCAATCAGTAACCCAAAGCTTCAGATGCCTGGGCCACTACTGCCCCTACTGTACATCTAAAATATGTATATTCTAATTAAATACCTAAATTTCTTATAAGTAGTTGATGTAAATTCTTAGCAAACTAATATTGGCATACTCTGACTTGCTAGAAAAATTACATTGGGCATACATTATATACATAATTTTTGACTTCCCTATAGAAAAAGAGTTATTGTAGTATATAATACACTGTATTATATATATATATATATATATATATATATATATATATTTAAAATACAAATACACTAAAACATTACAAACATTTTAAAAGAGTAAATCAAATACTTAAAGTAGAAAAAATGGTCAGCATTATTTACTAACTATGGGCAACTTGGTAAAATATCTCAGAGCTGCTGTTATTTAGCAGCAAAAGAAAATCTGGAAAAGTCATACCAGCATACCAGGTTTCTGGTAAAGTTATACATAATAAATATTGCCTTGGAGTCAGTCCAGTTTTTAGGGAAAAAAAATAAACACTGCAAAACCGTTAAACCTCGAAGGTGCATAACTTGCCGGAAAGGATTCTGAAAATACAATTATCGCAGAACTTTCCTCAAAGTAAAATTTGAATGTTAGGTTTTCATACCATATATAGGTTGAAACTGGTCACTTAATCTACACCCCAGTCAAAAATTTGGACACGCCTTCTCATTCCATGATCTTTCCTGAATTCCATTGCTTTTTCTATGTAAAACAATGCTGAAAGCATCCAAATAAGCTATAATCTTCCCTGAACAGCTGATATTGAAATGTGTCTACTACTTATGATCTGTAAAGCCTTCATAATGGTGATTTTCCAGGCTGGTAATTCTAAATTACCTTCTCCTCTGCAGCAGAGATTAGATTTGATCTTGCTTTCCTGGGATGGTCTTCATGAGAGCCAGTTTTCATCATGGTGCTTGATGAGTTTTGCAAATGCACTTGACAATACTCTTTTTGCAAGAACTGTTTCAGAACAGCTGACCTTGTCTGGCCATGTCATAACAACTGACTGTTGTTTTTGTTGTTATTACTTAATGCCATATGTGCTATTTCATTTTTAAAAATCCAATATTGTTCTAAAATGTAGACAATAAATCCAAATTTGTGCCCAAACCTTTTACTGGTAGGGTAGAAATCTGCCATAAGAATGATGAAATATGCTACAGTATTAATTTTAAGAGCGTAAAAGTAAGTTCTTAAAATTACTTATTTCTATGGCAATGAGTAGACATTCCAAAATATAGCACTTGTATAATTGCATTAGATGGATAGATAAAAATTATTCATCCCAAAGGGAAATTGTATATTAAATTGGTCTATACATACCCTGACAGGTCCTTCCATCTGCTTGAAGTGTGTGCCCCTCATTACACTGGCAATAGTATCCATTATATATACTCACACATTCATGTTCACAGCTGTGATTCCCAAATGAACAGTAGTCAATCACTAGAAGAACATTGACAGAATAAGCTTCATAAAATTTTATGAAGATTAACAGTTGGTGATTAACTTTTGCTACATATAAAACGCTGTGTTACAGCAACAGCCAAATACATAAATACAGTACAATGTAACTGCAACATTTAACCATGAATGTAAGGTAAACAAAATTTTCTTTTGATGAAACTATTAGGGGTGCTTGACTTTTTGGCAAGAAGACAATTGAAGAACAATATAGAATAAGTTAAATGCTTTAATTAAGCTACTCTGTGTGCGCATGTGTGCTTAGGTTAAATGCTTTTCTCTTTTGCTTCTCGGGTGCATCAATACAATTTGCCTAAATGGCAAGGCATGAACGATGTAGCAGCAGCCTTTTATAGATTCACTATTGGGAATTTTTTAAATAAATGGCTTTGAGTACCCTCATGTTTAGATTTTTCCTTGTTTCCAACTCATTTGAAAAAATCTTGATAGTAAATTCTTGGCTTCAATAACATTAGTTTATGAACTCAAATAATTCATGGGTGTGTTGGGAAACTAAAATGTGAATTTTAGTGAATGTAAAAAAAATTTCAGGACCAGAACTGGAAAGCAAAGAAGTGTTCAAATGTAACAAATACATGCAGTTGTGCAGAGTTTTCAGTGTGTGCATGGTCATTTCTCCTCACTTGTACAGGTCTTCATGTCATCGTTGAGTTTGTAGCCATCATTACATCGGCAGTTAAAACCATCGAGGAAACTAACACACTTGTGCTCACAGCCATCATTTCCAAATGAACAGTAGTCGATCACTAGAATAAATTGACAAAGAGAATAAATTTAGTTTTAACACAGTATGAAGGCAAAATAAATGACTGTTGACCAATTAAAGTTTTTTTTGTTTAAAAAGGTCAAATTAATTCATCTGGCTATAAAAGCACAACCACAGACTAACAAGGTAAGACATTTTCATAGTTTTTAAAGTTATGGCACACATTAAAATGTTCAATGTATTCACAAAGGCCCCTTCACATTTTCCTTTTGTTGATCATTTGCTATTAAATTAATTTGATTGGACATAATGTAGACACACCTTGGACTAAATAAGGCCTATAGGTTTAGGTAACTGGAGAAAAAGGTTTCACACTGTGAGATAACCAAAAGCCTGAAGGTTACCATTAGCATTGGACAGTGTTGCTCAGCTCTGCAAATGAACTGTATTCCTGCATTTTCTCCTCCAAGTGAGCTAATCTGTACTTACTGTAGGTAGACTTTCTGAATTTGGCCCTTCTTCTTGCCCCAGTATTTTCTATCACCAAAAATTCTAACAAACATTCCGATAATGTATCAGACTGGAATCCCAATCCAGTGCAGTATCTGCCAAAGTGACTGAATGCACATTACATTGTGTGAGTGGAGGATTAATGCTGGGCTCATACACCATAATTTCTGAATGAACAACAGTCAATTGTTTGCAGCAGATAGTTTACTTTAGACACAATAAAGAAGCAAGAAGTGCAAACTACACTGCCTGGCCAAAAAATGGGTGCATTTGGATTTAAATAAGCAAATTCTTTAGAAGCAATTGATTAAATAATTACTGCAGTGAAAAATATGTTTCAGCTGTCAACAAGCCTTTTAACCCTAACTAATGCAAGAAGTAGCTTGTCATTTCTTAAACATCCATAAGATGTATTCCACGGTCAAGGAAAATATGATACTGTGTTTCAATACTTGCAGCAAGCAGTGAAATAACAAATATGGACTTTGGACTAAAATATGGAATATGGACTGAAATTACTGGAATTTTGAGAAAAAAAAAAAAAAATTCTGATCACACATCTCTGTGAATATGGCAGTTTACACTCATCCTTACAGGTCTTATTAATGGCCTGGAATATTCTTATCCCAATTTCAGTAATTTCATCACTCTGTAGTTGATATATCTGCTGGATGCAATTATAAATCACTTGCAATTTTATCCCTTGGTGGTCAGCGGCGGCAGGTCAATACGGGGCGCAGGGGCGCCGCCCCCCTTAAGGTTAGGCAGAGAAGAATGCTACTTTAACATATAATTATTTAACATAATAATGATTTATTTTAATAATGAAATAAAGTAATTTATTCCGCTGTATTTCTTAATATTATTTATTTGCAATAAAAAAATTTTTTTAACTGTACTACGTTCATTTGTGTTCGTGTACGCGGAGCACTGGACAAACGAGTGTCTATGTAGGCACATAAATTTTTGAAAAGCCTGTGATTTGACGCTGAGCTCTAATTGGATCTTTTCAAACCATCCTTAGGGCGCAGCAATGTGCGCCCCAAACCCAAACACTTTTGTTCTTAGCGAATCATTATTGTTTTTAAATATTTGGTCTCATGTGATTGGACCATTCTCAACAAGTCTTTTCCAGCACTCCAGGCCCTTTATTTTTTACTAGTAGTAATAATGCTTAATCACCTGATAAATGTCTATTTACAGGCGAGTATTTAAAAGTTTAATGTTAATTTTGTTTGCTTAAACATGCTTCCTCTGCTTCAAGTTGTATAAAACATGCAGAGAAAAGCATCTGCCCTTCAAAGTACAAATCACAGATGCCCGTGACAAAGCAGTGACACTGTGATAGAGAGGAAAAGGAGAGTATGCTATCTCTCCAACCCAGACAGCATGTGCAATTTTTCCTTTCTTGGCCTCTAGTCACATGAGGCCATCAGAATTTCCACTTGCAATCTCTAGACAACAGGATAAATAGTTTTTCCATTGTGCCTCTCTGGTGCCCCAAGACTACAGATTTACCAACAGCAAACGTAGCAAGAAACAAAGAAAAAAATACACCTGTTTTGACTCTACAAGAAGAAAATTGAAAAGCGATTAAGAATGATGTAGCAGTGATCTTTTATAGGTTAACAATTAGGACTTGACAAAAAAAAAAAAAAAAACAAGCACATCATTCTTTCCAAAATAAATGACCTCGGTGACCCTCAATCCAAGAACCTCCTCATTTCACTCACCTGAGAAAAATCACATTAGTTAATTCTTGCCTCATTAACAATAATTAATAAAGTAAAATACTTCATGGGTGTGTTAGGAAAGGAAAATGGGAATTCTAATAAATGAAAAAATCTTCAGGACTGGAAATGGTATTAAATATAACAAAAGCATGCAGTGTACTGAAGTTAAGTATGTGCATGATCATTTCTCCTCACTTGTACAGGTCTTCTTGTCGTCGTTAAGTTTGTAGCCATGATTACAAAGGCAGGAAAAGCCGTTGAGAATGCTAACACATTTGTGCTCACAGCTATCATTTCCAAATGAACAGTAGTCGATCACTGGAATAGATTGACAAATATAATACATTTAATTTTAACACAATATGAAGGCAAAATAAATGATTGCTGCCAAGAAAAATTTAAAAATACACCATAAGTGTGGTCTTTGGATTAGTTTGCATTGTAACATCTGGCTTAATTAAACTGGCTGTAAAAGGAGCACCATACAGTTAACAATGTAAAACAGATTTTTTTCATTTTTATAGCTTTATAATTTTTAAAGTTATGGCACACATTGAAATGTGCAATGCATTTAGAATTGTTCAGATCCTATTACATCACATTTTTGTCACTGTTTTAAATAATTTGTTATTGGACTCATAAATGAGCTCGGATATGTTCTATCTATTAATCTTAACCAATTGTACATTGTAAATACTTTGGCTTAAGTAGTGCATATTAATGAATGATGCATGTCTAAGCAATCAATCAACCAATAAATAAATAAATAAATGAATATATAAATACATAAGCAAGCTAGGGAAATGCTTTTACACTAAGAGACAAAAGCCTGAAGTTTAGCAGTGGACAGCTTTGCAACTGAGCAGTTATACTGCATTACAGTTCTGAATAAACATCAGTCAGTAATTTGCAGCAGATAATTTACTTTTCAGTAAAGAAGCCAGCAGTGCAAACTACACAGTCTGTCCAAAAAAATGGATGCATCTGGATTTAAATAAGCAAATATTTAGGGACCTTTGACTAAATGTGATTAATAAGTTTCATCTGGAAACAAGTCTTTCAGCACTAACTGAAGCAGTGAGTAGCTTCTTATTTTTCAAACATCCAAATCATAAGACATATGCCATTTTCAAAGAAAATGTCGCTGTGTTAAGGTTAAAATTATTGTTCTGCCTTGAGCTATGAAAACAAAAATTTGGATTGCTGAAATTACTGTAATTTACTGAAATTACAGATTTTATTATTCTGACCACACTTCTTCTATGAAGCAGACAGTTCACAACTATTCTTAAAACAATATAAAAAATAACACAGCATTATACTTGGCCTTTTTTGACTTCACAAGATGAAAATTGAAATGGGATCAAGAATGATGTAGCAGAAACCTTTTATAGGTTCACTTTAAGAAAAAAAGTTCACTCCAAAAAAAAAAAAACCTCACTACAGTATTTCCAAAGCAAAATTCCTCCCTGACTATGTTTCCAACCTACCTGAAAATCATATTCGTTACTTCTTTAACATTAATATACTTACACATTGTCTATACTGCTTTGTTAGAGGGGGACTCGAGTCTATCCCAGGATGGGGTGCCAATATATTGCAGGGCATGCATACATTCACATGCTTATTTACACACTACAGGCATGCAACTGTTTTTGGACTGTGGGAGGAAACCAGAGTACCCGGAGGAAACCCACCAAGCATGGGGAGAACATGCAAACTCAATGTACACAAACCCAAATAGGGAACTGAACCTAAACCCTGGAGGTGCGAGCACACTACTAACCAATAAGCCACCATGCGGCCCAATAACATTAATTAATGAAGTCAAATACTTCATGGGTGTGAATGGACCAGAACTGAAAAGCAAAAAAGAGTTCAAATGTAACAAATACATGCAGTTGTACAGATTTTCAGTGTGTGCATGGTCATTTCTCCTCACTTGTACAGGTCTTCATGTCATCGTTGAGTTTGTAGCCATCATTACAGAGGCAGGAAAAGCCATTGAAGATGCTAACACACTTGTGCTCACAGCTATCATTTCCAAATGAACAGTAGTCGATCACTGAAATAAATTGACAAACAGAATAAATTTAGGTTTAACACAATAAGAAGGCAAAATAAATGACTGTTGACAATAAAAGTTTTTTTGGTAAAGCTGGTAAAATTAATTAATCTGGCTATGAAACGACAACCACAGATTTAACAAGATTTAACCGATTTTTATAAAGTTATCGTACACATTAAAAATGTTCAATGCATGTACTGTAAATGTATTCTTTCTTTATTGATGTCTGACCAAAAAGGAAATTAATTTGATTGGACATACTGGAATGTAGACATACTTTGGTCTAAGTAAGGCCTGTCAGTTAAGGTAGCACACCTAGCAAAGAACTGAATGTAACATCCAGTACAACAAAGTTTTAAGTGTGTGCATGGTCATTTCTCTTCACTTGTACAGGTCTTCATGTCATCGTTAAGTTTGTAGCCATCATTACATAGGCAGTGAAAGCTATCAATGATGCTAACACACTTGTGCGCACAGCCATCATTTCCAAATAAACAATTGTCAATCACTGAAATAGATGGACAAACATAATAGATTCATTTTTTACCCAAAAATTCTCAAAAAGAATAATTGCTGCCAAAAGTAAATAATTTTTTTTTAAATAGGCCATCATTGTGGTCTTTTAGATTACCTTACATTAAAGGCTGGTAAAAAAAAAATTAATTACCCACATATTTTTTCAAGGTAACACATTTTTATAGTTTTATTATTTTTAACATTTAAGCACACATTAAAAAGGTGCAAAGCATTCAGAATGTGTTCTGACCCTTTCACATTATTTTGTTTTTGATTCTTTGGTGGTACACTCAAAAATGAGCTCTGATACATCCTGTCTTTAAATGATGTTTGACCAATGGTAAATTTGTTTGATTGGACATAATGTAGACACACCTAGGCCTAGGTAAGGCTTATCAGTTAATGTTGCATGTACAAGCAATACATAAGTAATAAATAAATAAATAAATAAATAAATAAATAAAAGAAAAAGGTCTTACACTGTGAGTCATTACCATCAACAGTAGATGGTGGCGCACAGTTCTGAAAAAACACCTTTTTCTGACCACACCCATAAAGCTGATGGTTCACAACTGTCCTTATAGGTTTTATTAATGCATTGGACTGCTCTTAACATAATTCCAGTATTTCCAGGATCTGTTTTTGTAAAGGATAGATGAAATTCAGAGGTGGAACGTAACGAATTACATTTACTCGCGTTACTGTAATTGAGTAGTTTTTTATTTTTTTGTGTGTGTGTGTGTACTTCTACTTTTTAAAGTAGTTTTTAAAATTTATAATTTTACTTAAGTATGTTTTTTTGAAGTATTGTAATTCGCTACATTTTAAATCATATTCGCTACTGAGTAAAACAAATGAATGAAAGTGCAAAAATAATAAAAGAGTGGAGATCTACGCTAGAATGCCTCAACCCACCCCCGCTGTTAAAAAAATTAAAATAGTAACTCGGTAAAAAAAAAAAAAAGAGTAATTTTACTCTGAGTAAATTTTGACTTTTACTTGAGTAGATTTTTATAATGGTAACTTTACTTGTACTTCAGTAAAATTTCACTGAAGTAACAGTACTTTTACTTGAGTACAAAAGTTTAGTACTCTTTCCACCTCTGATGAAATTATACATATTTCAACTTCCAGACATTTTCAAAAACACTGCATCACGGAAAGCTGTTCAGAGATCACATTGAGAGAATGATAAGAAAAATAGTAATATGCCAAAAGCTAGAATTGACATCACCCAAGCTATACATCAATGCACACCGCTTTAATGCTACAGATATTCTGCCCTCTATTTTTTTTCATGACGGACTAGTGTTGCTGTGATAGACAGGAAATGGAGAGTATGCTATCTCTCCCACCCAGATAGCATGGGCAATGTTCCTTTCCTGGCCTCTAGTAACAGATGTCCATCAGAATTTCCATTTACAACGTCCAGATAGATTGTGCCTTTTTGGTGCCCTAACATTATAAATTTACAAATGAGAAAATTAGCAAAAGACAAACACAGAAGACCCTCAATTACTGCAAAGACGTTTCTTCGTTTCCAACTCACCTGAAAAGATTTGGTAATTAGGTACATTAGGCACTTTTTTTACTTCACTATCATTACTTGATGAAGTCAAAACACTTCATGCATGTGTAAATACAACACTTTTTAGGTCCAGGACTGCAACAAAGTTTTGGTAGTTTCTCCTTACTTGTACAGGTCTTCTTGTCATCGTTGAGTTTGTAGCCATCATTACAGAGGCAGGAAAAGCCATTGAGGATGCTAACACACGTGTGCTCACAGCTATCATTTCCAAATGAACAGTAATCAATCACTGGAATAGATTGACAAACATAATACATTTTTAGACAGTAATTAGGCAATGTAAAGATCATCAGTCTTTAGTTTAGGTTACACTGAAAAACCTAGTAAAGATGAATTAAACTGGCTTTAAAATGACTACCTTATACTGTAGTAGTTTTATGGTACAATGTAAAACAGTTATAAAATGTAAAAATGTTTTTATAGTTTAATAGTTGAGTTATTCTTTGTTATTCCTTGTTTCATCAATATATAGGCGTTTGCTTTGTAGATATTTTTCTATTACACTCAGAAATTAGTTTTAATACATAATGTCTTTACTGATGATGGTCAATACTTGTTAAGCCTCTAAGTTAAGGTTGTATGTATAAGCAAAAAATACTATTTAAGTAAGCAGATATATTAATACGTAAGTAAATACAGAAATTAATTAATTAATTAATGCCACAGGGGAGAAAGATTTTACACTTTCCTTCACCAAGCTGCATTTCCTCGACTAAGCTGCATTTCCACCAAGTGAGATAATCATTATGTAGATGTTATTCTGTTAAGTGTAAAATTATTGGCCAAAATCAAACAAAGGAAAGAAATATGGAGGTTGCTGAAATTTTACTAAAATTATAGATTTTTCTTATAATGAGCACATTTCTTCAATGAAGCTTACATTTCACAACTATCCTTACGCGTGTTGATAAATGTCTTAGACTGTTCTTACCCAAATCCTGTAATTCTCCTGAGATGTTCAGGCCAATAATTTTACCCTTCTAAAACACAGTAATATATTTTCTTCACCATGAGGTACATCTTCCAAAATGTTTATTTAGTCATGTTTAAAAGTTAGTATCTTCCTTTTAATTATGCGTTTTATTGTGAGAAAACACAATAAAAATGATCTGATCATAGATGATCTTACTATTAGGCAAATACAACCATCGATGAACAACATTCAACAAAATATAGGGGAGTAAGGTGCAGCCAGGTGCGGCTAATCATCAGTCCCTGATTAATTGATCATCAGCAGTGTGCAGACCTATATAAAAGAAGAGGATTTGGCAGTTTGCTGGTCTGGAGCATTTGTTGACACAATGCCAAGAGGGAAAGCCATAAGCAATGGTCTTTGAGAAATATCTGTTGCTGGATATAAATCTGGAAAGGGTTATTAAACATTTAACAATTTGTTAAATGTTAACGTCCAAGACAACACACCTAGACAAAGAGGGTTTTGAAAAAAAAAAAAAACCTTTTTGGAAGGGTTGCCAGGAGAAAAACCTCCTCTGTGTAAAAATAACATGGAAGCACAACCAAGGTTTGTAAAACTTCATCTAAAAAACCACAAGACTTCGGGAACAATTTCCTATGAACAAAGGAGACCAAAGTTGTCTCTTGAGACTAAAGTATTTGGCCTTAATGCCCAGCACCATTTTTGGTGATAACCAAACAGAATTTCAGCAGAAACACTGCATACCCTCTGTCAAGCACAGCAGTGGAGGGGTAATTATTTTTGCTTATTTTGCAACCACAGGACCTGGATACCTTGCGGTCATTGAGTCAACCATGAACTTATCTGTATCTCAGGCCATGTTCACACGTAGCCGTGTATTTAAAAAAAATAGAGATTTTTGGGCCTCTGAGTGGCGCAGTGGTAAAAGCGCTCATCCTATCATCCGGAGATCTCTAGTTCGAATCCCGGGTGGTGCTGTAACCTCTCACAGCCGGAGGTCTAGAGAGAGCTGATTGGCCGAGCTCTCTCAGAGGGAGGGATGAGAGGTACTTAGTGCTCCCACATTAATCATGGCTCTACAGCCAGTTAGGGGCAGTAGTAGTGGTAGTAGCAGCCTTAATGTGGGAGTGACGGGGAGGAACTGGACATGACTAAATTAGGGAGAAAATCGGGGGAACCCCCCCCCAAAATTTTTTTTTAGATTTTTCTTCTTAATTTTTACAAATAATTCTGTCCACAACCTAGGGTTTAAAAATACCTTTGTCCACATGAAAACACAAAACGCCCTGTTAAGCGCTGTTAGGAGCTTCCTTAATCGACAGGGGGCCAATCAGAAGCCTAGGAAAAATGTAATTACATGTTGCGCTTTGTAGAAGTCCGACCGGGTCTCGTCCGAAACTGCCGTCACTGTCTGCGGGGTCTGTCGTCAGATTTTTGTACAGTATGTAGCAGCAGTGAGCTTAGCAGTACATTTAGGCACCTCGGTTTATTAACGCAATGTGTGAGTAACTGCGCGTGTATGTACACGCATGCAAAAGTCCAGTACGCAAAGTTAACACAGTAACTAGTTTACTGTACATACGTCCGCTATTGCACAAAATATCCTCATAAATAAAGCTGACTTTAAATCAAGGAGACTGGCACACAGACAATTACATCATCGACACAAGGTGAGGTTACAACAAGCCGAAATCTCCGTTTCCCCTGTCCACACAACACCACTGAAAGCGGAGTTTTGGAAAATCTTCACTTTGTCCGGAGTTCTCCAAAAGCTCCGTTTACAACGACCAAAACGGCGTTTGCGTGTGGACGAAAGGCTAAAACCACAGAAAAAAAATCTCCGTTTTTAAAAATACCCGGTTACGTGTGAACATGGCCTCAGAGTAAAAGCAAATGTGAGGCCATCTATCTGACAGCTAAAGCTTGGACAAAATTGGACACTACTTCATGCATGTGTAAATTTAATACTTTTTAGGTCCAGGACTGGAAAGCAAAGAAGGTTTCAAATGTAACAAATTTTTAAGTGTGTGTATGATCCTCACTTGTACAGGTCTTCTTGTCATCGTTGAGTTTGTAGCCAGCATTACAGAGGCAGGAAAAGCCATTGAGGATGCTAACACAACTGTGCTCACAGCTATCATTTCCAAATGAACAGTAATCGATCACTGGAATAGATTGACAAAGAAAAACAAATTGGGCCATGCAGCACAACAATGATTCAAAGCACACAGGTAAATGTACATCAGAATGGCTAAAAATGTTATTAGTCGAGGTCGTGGAATGGGGTAGTCAAAGTTCAGACCTCAAACCAACTGAAATATTGTTGTAGGAGCTCATAAGAGATGTGCAGAATGGGCCAAAACAATGTCAGAGATTGATAAAGTCATACAAAAAATTTTTTATGCATGTTATTGCTTTTAAAGGTGGATCTATCTGAACTACTGAATCCTGGGGTACTTAGTATTGCCCAAGCATGTTTGTTACATTTTTGTTCAATGAATAATGCCATGGTCGGGTTGTATTTGCATAATCACTTGTAACTATAAAAAAATGTATTTGCATAAGAACTACTATGATCAGATTTTTTTATGATGTTACACAAAAAAACATAAAAAGTGATAAAAAGAATAAAAAGAGAGGCTATTAACTTTTGAACATGACTGTAAATAATAAGCTATCCACTGAATAAGTGGCAGCTGAACCAAATTAATGACTGTAGTAATTGTCCAATCAAAGGTTCTACAGCATCAACTTATTTGAATCTAAATAGCAGTTTTGGCCAGGGCTGTATAAAAGCTTAATATTAAACAGAATATGTTTATGCATAAAGCTATTCATTAATAAGCAAAGGCTGATCACTGATAGGTGAGCAAATGGTTTTGAACTCATATTTCACCAGCAATGTCATACATTTCAGTAAATTAGACGATCATCAAAAAGTTTATTTATTTCAGTAATTTAATAAAAAAAAAATTATAGATTCATTACACACAGACTGATATATAGTGATATTTCAAGTATTTATTAATTTTGATGATTATGGCTTACATCTAATGAAAACCTAAAATTCACTACCTGAATTTTATATATATATACTAAAATTTGAATATTACTTAAGACCAATAAAATAATAATAAAATAATAATAATAATTAAAAAAAAATTACACAGAAATATTGGCCTACTAAAAAGCATTCACTACTTGTCTGGAACTCCCTTTGCATAAATTACTGCAGTAATGCAATGTTTTATTAAGGCGATCAATCTGTGGCACTGCTGAGGTATTATGGAAGCCCAGGTTGCTTTGATAGTGGCCTTTAGCTCTTAGTATTATGGGGTCAGGTGTCTCACATCTTCCTCTTCACAATACTCCATAAATCTTCTATGAGGATTACTGTAGGTCAAGCTTGCTGGCTATCCTTAAGGCAGTGTGGGCAGATGCCAAGTCCTTCTGAATGAAATCAGAATCTCCATAAAGCTGGTCGGCAGAGGGAAGGCATTAAGTGCTCTAAAACTTCCTGGCAGACGGTGTGCACTGACCTAATAAAACACAGTGGACCAATACCAGCAGATGACGTGACTCCCCAAAAGACTTGGATTATGTTCCTCTCCTTTCTTCCTCGAGACTCTAGGAACTTGTTTTACAAAGGAAATGTAAAATTTACTTTCATCTTATAAGAGGACTTTGGCCCACTGAGCACCAGTCTAGTAATTTCTTTCCTTAGCCCAGGTAAGACGCCTCTGACCTTGTTTCTGGTTCAGGATTGGCTTGACACAAGGAAAGCGACAGTTGTAGCCCATGTCCAGGACACTTCTGTGCGTGGTGGCTCTTGAAGCACTGACTCCTTTTGAATCTCCCCCAAATTCTAGAATGGGCTTTGTTACACAATCCTCTCAAGACTGGTCATATCCCTGTTGCTTATTCACGTTTTTCTACCACATTACAACACAAAAGTATTTAAAGGATCAGGAAACATTTGCAGGTGTTTTGAGTAAGCTGATTAAAGTGCAACACCATGAGTCTCCAATATTTACTGTAACTTTTTCACAATATTCTAATTTTCTGAGATACTGAATTTTGGGTTAGCTGTAAGCCATAATCATCAAAAATAAAATAAATAAACACTTGAAATATATCAGTTTGTGTGTAATGAATTTATATACGAGTTTCACTTACAAATCACATTTTTGATGATATTCTAATTTGAGCTGTGCCTGTATAATACATGCTCATGTCTGTAGTTTGGCTCCATTTATTCGGCTGCACAGAAAGACAGGCATACATGTACAGGGGCTTCAACTGATTATATATCACTGATTACATTAATGCTGCTCTTTTTTTCACAAGCTTTAACCTTTTCACTATTTCTAAAGTTGCTGGATCCATGGCTTAAGTTTAATGCAACAACATTTAATGAAATCTAGCACATCTGAGTATACTTCTCAGAAACTAAAAATGTCCTGTGTTACTTTCATTTACAGACATCAAAACAACTACAGTGTGAAGGCAGTGTTTAAGACTATATACTGTAATTCATGCCAATAAATGCTTAAATACTATAAGACATTTTTAAATACGTGGACAATGCTGCTCAGAGGTTTTCTAATTCCTTCATACAGTATGTTTCTTCCAAACAGCCAAACTTGGCAAACCAACTTTCTTTTATTTTTACTTTTATTATAGGCTACTGCTACTGTTAGTATTTTACTATTATTATTATTTTCCTTTTAGTAGTCTTGAGGAATAGTTCTCCAAGCATCCTGAACCACTTTTTTGGCTCTAATTTTCAGTCTCGTTCCTTTAACTTACAAGTTTCAGAGGGATGAGGTTGGTGCTGACTGGTTACATAAAACTTTATTATTATTATTATTATTATTAGTAGTAGTAGTAGTAGTAGTAGTAAGATATTTTAAAAACAAGAAATATAAAAACAAATTAATGCAGACACCGGAATCTCTCATCCTACAACAACGAACAACAACCAGAACACCCCACCACCCATAGGAAAAAAAAGGTCAATACATTTTTTTAAAGAAAAAAAAAGTATATAAAGCCAGACAATTTGAAAAACATCATAAATCACCCAAAAGTGCACCAAAATATAACTATTACGCACACTACTACAAAATATTTTTTATTACCCTTTAAAAGAAATGTCCAAAAAAGGTACCCAAATGTTTTTGTTTTTTTTACTTTTCTGTTACTTGGTCCCCTCTCTTTATGTACACTATGTGTGAGAGAATGTGTGTGTTGTGCAATAGCAGAAAAGCACAATAGTTTGTTAGCATTACTCACTTGTGCAGGTGCTTTTGTCGTCATTCAGAGTGTATCCTTCCTTGCAGTGGCAGTTAAACCCATTAAGGATGGCAACACACTCATGCTCACAGCTATGATTTCCAAAGGAACAGTAGTCTATCACTGGAATGAGTAAAAAAAAAACAGATACTAAACGAGGAATATTACAAAATATTACAAATAGTAATATTACACTCTAGAAATAACCCCTTAAGATACTAACTGCTATTTCTTTTTTTTTATTTACTTAAGGTAATAGATAACTATTTCAAACATCTTTCAACATTTTCAATAAGCCTTCTGAAATAAAGTTTGTTTAAAATAAATAAATAAACAAACCTTTGTTCTTTTCATGCACGTTGACATATGGTTGACATATATATATATATATATATTTTTGAATGCCAGGAATGCCATGATTCTTTGTTAAAGAACTTTAAACCAATCAGCTATAACATTAATGCCACTGCTAGGTAAATTGAATAGTATTGATTATCAATTATATACCAGTAAACCTGTGAAAGGATCAAGGACAACCAAGGTCCATCTATATCAACAGGAGCCAAAGGGCCTGACTAAATGTCACAGAAATGTTAATGTACTGTAGTAGAAATTGCTGAAAAATGCTGGCCATGATAGAAAGGTATCAGAACACCCAGCACATCACAGGGTCCTGTACATGGGGGTTAGCAGGCAATAAGCTCATGGTTGTTGATCTGACCTACAGATCCAGGTACACAGAGTGCCCTTGGGCTGCGAGAGTAACTTTAAATTTACAGAGACCTCACACAACCCACAGCACCCAAAGGATACACTACTAATGTGCCAGACTCCCCAGCACACCCTAGGAGGTCCTATTTACCACACCCTACATTTTTCCAAATTACCCTTTAAAAGAAATGTCCAAAAAAGGTCCCCAAATGTTGTCTAATGTTTAATAAACTGACAGTGTATCATACAAACACAAGCATACACAAACTAACCCAGACACTGATACAGAGAAATAATGTGCTTAAATAAAAATTCTAATTAAAACTAAACAAAAACAAACCCTGATGAACTGCAATTTGAAGAACACTAATGACAACATGAAAAACAAGATCGAAAAGACAGGCTAGGATCCAATGGCTGCAGTAACTGGAGGCGATGCTCACTGCAAACTGGCGCAGCTGCAAGAGCAGTTCAACGGAAAAGCCTCCCAGTTAGGTCACATATTTTTAGAATCATGCAATGTTATGCTTGAGTCATGTCTTGTTTTGTTAGAATTATGCTCTGTTCAGCCAGAGTTAAATAGAGTCAGTGCTGAGTAATAGCCTGTTGCCCCAGAGTTGCCCTGCTGACCCAAAGCTATGCTCTGTTGACCCAGAATCATGCCATACTATGTCTGAATTGTGCCATTTTATGACTAAATCAAGTTCTGAAGACAAGTTCTGTCCAAGTGCCAATGCCAATGTCACATTCTTAGCCAGCCGCCTATCTTAAGCTCAAAATAAGTCCAGTTCTATTTGCCTGGCTATGTCCTGGAGCAGGTTTAAAGACATGCCCAATACCCATGCTTAGTCCCAGGTTAGGCACTGGTGCCAACACTATGCTAAGCACTGTCACAGACCCTACTCCAAGTCCCCAGCCACTCCCATGCTCATTATGCTAACCTCAGCATTGGAGGAACTGGCCAAGGATATTAAAATGATTGTCCTCATTACAGAATCACAGAGAGTGGCTTTTGTTAGGGTAATTCCCTGGAGGGCACCGCATTGCCGTTTGACTTTTTTTTTACATAAAATACTTTTTAATTAAATCCTTACACCATAATACAGCCATTATAATAACATATAAATGTTGATACATTTTGATCTACAATTAAATTTTTAAACATAGGAAAAATTATATTTAAGGGACTTTTCTGTCTTACCCACAAAGGAAATGGTATGGCTGCAGACTTTCATTTCAATCAAGCCAGAGTCACACATAATTATATTTGTTTAATCAGTTTAATTTGGTTTACAATTAACTATTTTGATTAGGTCTCCGGTAAAAGCCACATTATACATAGTTAATGCTGCAATAATTGGCCTTTTACAGTTGATGAAACCTTGGCAGTTATCAATGAACTGGAACTAAAAAAAAATCTTCAAAGAGCTAGTTTGTTCATTTTTATTATTTTGTAGACTAATCTGCAACGCTGTCAAATACAATGATTATAGTGTTATATCTATAATTGACTTAGGAATGGGTATTTATCAAGTATTTGGGCCCATCTTGTAAATGGATGTAGATTGTTACTAACTTGTGCATGTCCTCTTATCTTCATTGAGTGTGTAGCCTGTATTGCAGTCACAGCTGAAAGACCCAGGGGAACTGATGCAGATTTGCTCACAGTTATGCTTCTCCTCCACACACAAATCAATAGCTAAAATCAAAGTCAAGCATGTAAATGCAACTACATAAATCATTTAGTAGCATTAAAAAAAATAATTAGATTAATTACAAAAAACATTTTTCATTAAAATATTTAATGTTAAATTTATCCATAATCCTCAGCAATTGTGTTCTGAAGTACACACGTGTACAGGTTTTGCCATCATCTTGGAGCGCATAACCAGGCAGGCAGAAACACTGGTAAGAGCCAGGAGAGCTCTCACAGATATGATCACAGCCATGGTCAGACTCCAGACAAAGATCACTTTCTAAAAAATCAGAAATCAGTTAATCAGATATCAGAAATCCTATGGGGAACAAGCATTGCAATGAAGTCTGCTAGACCCTGACATGCCTTGCAACTCAACATTTTCACACTATTTAGGATTCACACCAAACCAATATATTATGCACTAATCAATATGTACTGGTTAAAACAACTCTTATCTGCATAATCTCGTGTAAAAAAAAAAAAAATCTGAATGAATCGGGGCAAATGTAGAGACCTAAAACAAAAAGTTGGTTAAAGTACAAAAACAAGACAAATGGATATAAAGGGCATGTGGTTGTTTAGCACTGGCAAGTCTACTGTGTGTTCTATTGCCTAATAGTTCAAATAGTGAAATGGCATTTTATTTTAAGAGGATAAATATTGGTATTATTAGATAGAGTAATTATTATGTTACAAAATAAATAACTACTGTATATGTTCATGGCCCTTCAAGCATTTACAAAAATGCTAATGTGTCCCTAGCAGAATTTGTGTTTGACACCCTTGCACAAGAGAAAACTGCTCTGGAGAAAACAGTTGTTAGAGAAAAATGTGTTTCCTGTTGCAGAAATAGGGAAAATATTTACTGCAAAGCTTGTCTTGGAATTGGAGCCCAAACTGGTGAATGAGATCGAAGGTCTCCACTAGGAAAACATGGTCCTCGAAAGGTGGTGATGCCATCGCTCTCAGGGATGTCATGTCAGCTCTTGCAACCCCCACAGCATAGATCTCGATTCCAGACTCTCGAGCAGCCGCAGCTACCTCAGCAACGCGGTCCTGAGGCCGGCCATCAGTGACAATCACTGCTACATGAGGCACATTGAGCCGAGCCCCCTGCTCAGTAGAAAATGCCACATTCATGGCATAACGGATAGCCAAGCCTGTCATGGTACCCTGTGCCAGTGGAATGATCTCTTTGATGGCCTTGACCATATCCTCATGAGTAATGAACTCTTTCAGGGAGAAGACATTCTGCACTTGACTAGAGTACTGCACAACACCCACACGGGTGGCATTGGGGCCGATGTCCATCTCATTGATAATGTCAATCATAAACTTGCGCATTGTCTCAAACTCATGTGGCCGAACGCTGCGAGAGCCATCAATGACGAACACAAGGTCAACCGGGCCAGACTTACACTTTCCAATTCCAGCTGTGCAACAAAAAAAATATATTATTAGAGCGGTATATAAAGAAACAAAAAGAACAAGCACAGCATATTCAGACAGAATGCTTTATGAGACAGAAATAAAATGAAGCAGTGAAAGAAGTAATGATGTTGACCAAACATTAACAAATGAACTACCTGTTTTAAAACTTTCAGTTTATCTCTGAAGTAACTGAACACAATATTGGGAGGTTACAACATGGAAAAAAAATGTTTTACTTACTGCTAATCTGAAAGCTAATGTGATCTCTAAAACTGGTCTACTATTATCAGCAATAAAGAACCTAATAGCTGTATGTATAGATAGCCCAACAGCCCCAGTCAACCTTATATTACATTATATACAAATATATGTTAAGGTGCTTGTCTACAATCTATGATGTACAAAACTCTACGCAGTTAAATTAGAGCTTGGTATTTTGATGTATATGTACTTAGAATTACCTGCTTTTGGCCTTGCTTCCATGATATTCGATAAAGCCAGCAGTGCACCAAGACACACAAGCAAATGTCTCATTCTGGAAACTTGATGCTCAGTCTTTCTGTGAAATCAGTCTGCCCTGATGTCTGTAAGAGGTCAAGAGAAGGAAACAGAAAGGTTTAGGTCAAAGCACAAGGAATATATTTAGGGAACAGCTGTTCATTCCAACCCAGTCCTGCCATAAAATAACATCAGCAAACAGATTGGCTGCAGCAGAATGTAGAAGTTCCAACCAGATGTTGGTAACAGAGAGAAATTATTCAACCCATAAATTACTTGCATGTCAGCAGGCTGTTAGTTCAAGCACAGTGCAAAGTAATTACAGAAAAAAAAAATGTCTGCACAAGTTAGCTTGTAAACGACATGCTGTTAATATGGTTCTTCTCATATGATCTGGGAAGGGTCATTGTTTGTGATAGCAGTCTAAAAACACAATCCAGAAAAAAATCACACAAAGTTATGATCATTCTCTTAATCAGCAGAAAACCCAACCTAGAAGTACTGTAGTCTTTTTGCTTTTTACTTATTAAGTACTCTTCAGCAGTGATGATTAAGACATTCTGCTGTTCTCCATCTCTTACTTCACACGTACAACATGCTGAGGTAAAAGGTTGTGTAACTGTATCACTTTTGTGCTTCCTTTGGGACTTCACTGATCCACAATGGTTATTTCAGCATCACCAGACCTTTTTTCATTATGTCTGACTGACACAAAGGGCCCCTGTATGTGTGTGTGTGCGTGTGCGCGTGTGTGTGCGTGTGTGCGTGCGTGCTTCATGTCAAGATAAAATCTATAAGTAGCTAAGGGTTACTGAGGCTAGGATACAGACATTCTATTCATGAAATCACATATTTTAAAAAAGGTTGCATTTATTTTCTTACATAAATATTATTTCTCTAATTTATATTTTTCTTGCCATTATATTAACCTATTTATTCATTCCTTTTTTTTTTTTTTTTTTGCTAAAAGGTTTTTACATACAGTATAAGATTTTTTTTTTTTTTGCCATAATTTATTCTATTTCATTTTTCGCTGGAATTTTTTTCCAATCTGGATATTAGAAAGAGAGCAATACTACACTTCAGGGCTTTTATGATCACCCATAATTAACAGCATTACTTTCCTCATTATGTGTTAGTTTTGGTATTGCCACTGTCTAGATCATTCTGTTCTTTGTGTTTTCTTTTTTTTTTTTCATTGTGTTTATAATCGAGATCTGAGTTTCATTTAATTAGATTATGCAATTTGCAGACATTAGGTCTAAATAATAATAATAATAATAATAATAATAATATAATAATAACAAAAATACAAGGAGCCATTCTAATATATGCACACTGTCTGGGTAAAATTAAAAGAAATCACCACCATTTGGTTTTAAATAAGCAAATACTTAAGAGCATTTAATAGTGCACTGCTTAAAATGTTTTGGCTGACAAGAATTGTTTTAACCCTAACCGACACAAGGAGTAGCTTCTAATTTCTTAAGCAACTTTCAGAAGACATATCCTGTGGTCATGGAAAATTCACACTGTATATAGGCATGGATTTTGCTAAATGGTCAAAGCAAATGATAGTAAAATTGGGTTAAGAACACATTACTAAACCCTGGTAAAATAATATTGAACTGTCAACATCGCAGAAGAAATGTGGTCAACAAAAATGATTGATGATCACCTAACCGCTTGGTGAAGTTACATAACAAAACATCAAATGTAGAAATGACAGCTATATTTATACAAGGACAATTTGACAAAAGTTTAAAAATTCTGAATATACATCATGGCTGAGATCATCAGCCACATCCATCCATGGTTAACTACACTGCTCATGCTAAAAGCTCTTCCAGTGTTTCGAAAAACCATGGATGGATTTAGCCGATGATATCAGTTGTGATAAATTGGTGTTATTTTTAGGCTGGACCTTAGGACTGCAGTTTTTTGTTTTTTTGTGTGTGTTTGCGTTTTGTACTTCAGGAGAGAATGTACTAGAGAACATTTTAAGGAGTGGTTCTACCCTCCTGTCATTTATACAAGATCTTGGCCAAAAATTTATGTAAATCTGGATGAAAATAAAAAGTGTACAGAAGGTTCTCGATCAACAGCAAATGTGTGATGTAAATAAAGTGAATGTGGTCCAACATAATAGTCAAGTCTTTTGGATGGAATTGTATACAAACATGTAGGGGGGTGTTAACTTACTCTTAAGTTACTTTTAAATATTCTACACTGAGTATTGATTGACTCAGGCACAAATCATTATACACACAAACTCAAGACGAAGCAGCCATGTGCTGTATGGCCATATATTTTAGTCTGTTCTTTACAATGGCACCACTACACTTGAGAACATTTTAAAATCCAGAACATTTAAATTTTCTTTAGTTTGCCCCTCTGGGGGAAGGCTTTTGAGTTTGGAAAGTTAGAATCCTTAAACTATCCATAGAAGAATTTATAAAAGAGTAGCATAACAGCATATTCCTAAATATACTTATATATTGTTAAAGCAGAAAAAAGCAGAAACACTGATGCATTTACAAAAACAAAAATCCCATCTGAGCATTTTAAATATGCAAGTTACAAAAATCACGTGTTTTTTTTCCTGTAATTTTCCTGCACAATTGAGATATAGCTGATCTGTTCCCCCCATTCTAAGAAAGCTATTTGTTTGAATTATTAATATGAAAATACTTAATTGTAATGTGTGATACTTTTTTCATATTTTAATATATGTCTAATCAAAATATGCAGCTTAATATAGCTTAGAAATAAGCTTAAAGCAAAAACTATTATTTATGCAGATATTGTTCACGTTTTTACTTCATGCATCTCAGTCCTTATATTTACTTTTAGCTGCTATTTGTAAAGCAAAGTGGGGGCATGAGAACCACACACCTGGGTGCAGCTTGTTATCTCTCTGAACAAATATACACTGGGGTTAACACACAACACCAGGAGTTCAACACCAATGCCACAACAGCAGGTGATGGGTGATGAAGACACTTATTGTAGAGGTCCGATGAACATACCATCTACTTACTGCAGATAGATTAAAAGAATGGGTGTAATGAAGCCCAGAATTATGTAGAGTGGAATATAAATCAGGGCAAAAGAGCTTTTGGGGACAAAGGAAGAAAATTGCAACTGAGAGGCATGCACGAACAAAATGAAGCACAGAGAGATGTTGGTGAGTGGGCAGTCCACAGCTGGGATCTTTCACAGACTAAATTGTCCAAGCAGTTTTATCATAGAAAAAAAAATAATTTTGAGAAACTATGTTTTGGTGTTCAACTAATATTAAACTGCATTAACAAACTCATTAAAGTTTATAAATGGTTATGGTTGTGGTTAAGAAAGGAGACAAAATTTGCAGTCTCATGGTTTCTTATGTCTAACTAAGACATACTGTACAGCAAAATGAATCTTTGAGATCAGGTCATAAAATTCTATGTTTTAATGGATATTATGTTTTTGTAAACTTTACTCAATATTTCAAACTGTCTATATGCACAGCTTTTTTATTATCCAATGGGCAAAAAAACTGTCCTGAGAACCTGTATTTAACTACATGTTTATTGATATTTTCAACACAACCTGAAAAATTGCTTATGACTTCTAATGAACGGTTCATTTTGTTGAATTTTATACAAGTACAATTGTAAGAAACGTTGTTTCACCTCACCAATTTAACCTTGTTTTACTAAAAATTTCAGAACTTCTGATATGAGTATGCTTAAATTCTTTTTTTTTATCAAATTTGAATGTCTTTTCATTTTTCATGGAGATTAAAATGAATACATATTAATTTACAAAACAACAGCTAAGTGAAAACACTCTTTCTGCATGTATGGCCACGTGTTTATCAGTCCCTGAGCCATCAAGCCACCGGAGAAACACTCATATTATACACATTCTGCTCAGCTCAACTTGGGGCACTGGCAAAAAAAAAAGGGGATCTCACCACAGAAGAAAGTCTTAACAGAGAATCAGTGAGCTGTGTTTCTATTACTTAGGGTTGACTGGCAGCTTCATAGTGGAGCTGGGTAGGGAACAGCACCTTCTTGTTAGAATGAAATTGGAAGCAGATGTGAGACTCTGCTACTGTTAGCAATTTACACTGTGGCTTTGTCTTCAGCAAGTCACTGCACACCTCATACAAATATCATTTTAGCTATATAGCAGTAGACAAGTCAAGATGAGAGGATTAGTGTATTTAAAATATTAAAGACATTTTCTATTTCCAGTTAAGATTATAACAAATCCTGCCACCTTGACATACTACTTCTAGTAAAAAGGAACAGCCTGTGAATTAGATATTTAGCAATTATTCCTATATGATCCATTAGTGAATTTCCAGATATTATATAGTGCACCATGGTATATTCTAGCCATAAATAAATAAATAAAAAATTTCATCATTATTATGAACTGATTGACAATATTGGCTTTAGCAGATTTAGCTTAGGAAGTCCGTGTTCAGTATGTTTTAACAAAAAAACATTTGCATGTAGTAGCTCAGGTACACAATTTGGCTTTAGAAATTAGTTGTGTGTGTGTGTGTGTGTGTGTGTGTGTGTGTGTGTGTGTGTGTGTGTGTGTGTGTGTGTGTGTGTGAGAGAGAGAGAGAGAGAGAGAGACCAAACTCTCAAAAAAAAAAAATAAATAAACTCCAAAGAGCAGAATCCTACTATTTTAACAGTTCGAGTAGAATTATGTTGTCCGGATAGGCTATTGGGAACGACTAGAACTGAGCCAAAAGACTAAATGACTATTAAAACTTTCTGACTTACTGTAAATTCTTCTTACAACATGTACTTATTTACTACTATGTACTTTATATAAAAATAAAAGAAACATGTTTGTTCTCAGGCTTTGGGAATGAGGATGATGCTCGCGTGTACAGAGATACTGCATCAGTTCTTACTCACCTTTGCGAAGCGCAGGAAAGAAGTGAGACGCAGCCGGCAAAATGGGACAGGTAGCCGAATCTCTCTCTCTCTCTCACTCTGTTACACACTACTCAGGTCCGCTCGGTCTGAAGGTTTCTAAAGCGAGAGTATTCTCTCTTCTTTAAGCAGAGCCAAACCGAACACCCAAACGACTGAAAACAAGGAAAAGACTTCTCAGAAAGCTACACGACCGTTCAGAGTGCAGTCGCGATCTGTAAGACGCAGAATGAATCTGAAATCCACTGATTTGGGATTAAGTACGTGGAGCAGGTTGTGTGGATCCACCCCCTCTGAAATCCTTCTTCTTCTTCTTCTTTTTCTTCCCCAAAACTGGTCCATGCCAACACGAGTATTTTTTCTTAGTCATAAATAACACCGATTGACGATTAGACCACTGCGAAGCTACAGTATATAATCAATCGCTTATAGCATTTAGTCAAATAGTATGTAATGATAGGCTATTTATTTTGTATTTTACAGCGCCTTAATAATAATAATAATACCCTTATTGAAATCATCGCTACAGTGTCAGCATTATCAGAAGCCTAATCAGCCGTAGTATCAGAACACCTGTTCAGGGAAATCCAGTTCCCCCGGTCGCGCGCACTGTGCGCGCCGATTCAAATCATGACGTTATGACAGACGCTGTCTAATTTAAAGTTGAATTAAACAAATAATCTAACTGATTATAACATATGACTAAGCTAAGAACTACCCTCCTAATATATTCATATTGCAGATAATAATCTAAATGAAAACATAAAACACTTCTATTAACCTAAAAGTGTGTGTATCACACAAACAGTTATATCAATTATAGCAATTATATAGTAGGACACTAAATTTGTAAAACATATATGTTTTTATGAAGTTGTGTACCTGATTGACGTTAACGTTGAAGCAAAAGTTATGCATAATTATGAAGGAAAACATTATCTTAATGCTAGGGTGTGTAGTTCCGCATATAAATATAAATACAGCAACTATGATGGTGGAACATGATTTCCTAAAATCCATGATATGTTCCCCATGATAGAATTGACAAACAGCAAAGTATATTTTAACTTTTAATCTTAATTGTTTTCTTAACTTTAAAATTTTTGAAGCACAGAACTTTTACATTTATGATGTATATTAAATAGGAGAATTCGTTTTTTTCAAGCACTGGTAAACATGAATGCATTTCAGAAATCCCTGATACTTCCACGAATGGGGGGGGGGGGGGGTTGTGGGGCATCAGAATCTTTCCACCTCTTTTTTTCCCCTCATTTTGTATTCCCTTTGTTACAGGTGCACATCTCTCTGAGTGCCTTTAATTGATCCCTGATCCTTCTACAACCAATAGGGTTGTATGTTTCTTAACTTCCTTTTGAAAATACCCTACAGATTTTCTATGGGTTTCAGGTCAGACAAGTTGATGGTTGAGTTCATTGCCAGCAAACCAGTTAGTGGTAGTTTTGGCACTGTAGCCAGGTTTTAAGTCCTCCTAGAAAAGGAAATCAGAATATTCAAAAAGCTTTTCAGTAGGTGTATCTTAAAAAATGAGAATCTCATGAATTTAATTTAAAAACTGAAATAGAATTAGATTGATACTTGTAAATGTAATAATTTCCCTTTTTTGTTTTAGTTTTGATTATTACAGCCTACAGCTCATGAAAATACAGTATCTTAAATTATTAGAAGCAGTAGAGAATCTTTGGGGTATTGTCAGAAAAGGTGAGAAATGATGAGAAATGCCAGACCCAGCAATATACAGTATATATACTCACTCACGTTTTTATTATGTACACCTTGCTAGTACTTGCTTGGAGATTTTGGTCCATATTGATATGATAGCATCATGCAGTTTCTGCTGATTCACATCCCAAATATGCTTTTTTAAATTGAGATCTGGTTACTGTGGAAAGAAACCAGTTTGAGATGATTTTAGCTTTTTAAAATGGCTTTTAGCTTTATAAAACTTGTATCCTGTGGTCATAAAGAGATAAATATGGTCAGCAACAGTACTCAAATAGGCTGTGGCATTTATGGTCATTTATGCTCAATGCTTATTTGTTACCATAGAGCCCAAAGTAGCTACAAAAATATCCCCCACACCATTATATCACCACCCCAGCTTGAACCATTGCTAAAAGGCAGGATGGGTCCACGTTTTCCATCCTTTTAAACTCATAAACAATTATGTTGTTTACACATAATTCTGACTGTACCACCTGAATGTTTAGCAGAAATCAACACTCATCAGATCAGCCCGCATACTTCTATTCTTCAAGTTCAGTGAGCCCATGCATTTCCTGTTCTTAGTTGACAGGAGTGTCATGTGGGTTAATGTTGTCTTTCTCTCAGTTTGATAAAGTCTGGCCATTTTTCCACTGACCTCTGGAATCAACAAAGCATTTTCACTCAGACAACTCCCACTGATTTGATATTTTCCCTTTTTTTTCAGACTATTCCCTGTAAACCATGAGATGTGTCAAAATCCCAATAGATCAGCAGTTTGGAAAATACTTAGACCAGTCTGTCTCCAACAATCATATCATATTCAAAGCTACTTGTACATTTCTTCCCCATTCTGATGCTTGGTTTGATCTTCAACTAGTCTTGGGTATTTCTACATGCCTAAAAATAGGCATGTGTGTATATACTGTATATATGTGTGTGTGTGTGTGTGTGTGTGTGTGTGTGTGTGTGTGTGTGTGTGTGTGTGTGTGTGTGTGTATTGTTTTTTTCAATTACTTTTAAGCCTGTAAAATTGGAAGTTATATGTAAAAAAAATATATATATATATATAAGTTAGGAAATTAGTTAAATTAGTTATAATTTCTAACCACTTCAATTTGCTGTGCGTATGATTAAATTAATGTTGGTACTATCACACACACATCAATCATCGAACCATATGCACATGGCCTCACCAAAAACATTAAAGAGGAGGGAAGTGAAGCTCTCTGACCTGACCACAGCATAACTACCAGCATCAGACAGATCTGCCCAATATCCCAGAATGTCCTATTCTCCCAGGCATCTACCCACACTCCGTCAGTCTGCAGCTTTCAATACCATCTGACAGCTCTCATCAGAATAACCAGACTTGTTTGGGATTGGCTGACAATTACTCTCGCAATTATGGTGAGCAGAAAAGGGTGCCTCACCACACCCCAAAAATGAGCTTTTGGGTCATAACAGAAGAACACCATGTCAGGCTGTGACTCCTAAGATACCCAAACCAATCCATCTGGCACCAGATCTCCACACTATCACAATGCTGGGCAAGCACTCACCAAAGCCCCCCATGCACCAGACCCTTCACACCATGTTGCCAACACCACTCTTGCCATAAACCTTCCACACCACACAAATACAAAGGCAATTCTTGCTCAGGAAGCGAAAGTAGATTTATTGAGGGGAAATTAAGAAGAAAGAAAAAGTGAAAAGAAAAACATAAGGGCCAAAAAGGGGAAAGAAAGAAGGATTTTTTAAAAGTGAATGTAAAGTAATCTTAACTTTATAATTTGATCCTATTCTTTACAATTTTCAACATTCTGAAAGCATCACGAAAAAAATGTACTTGCTCAAAAACGTGCCTCGTTTAGCTTTATTGTTAAATTTCCATGCTCACATTCCATATTTACAGATAGTATTATTAAGTTGCTTGGTCCAGATTAATTTACTATAAAATTGTCTACATCCATAGGGTGGATCAAAGTTTTGCTTTAACACCAAGAATAAGCAGAGACTCTGTGACACAATACCTTCAGTACAGACCTGATCAGTCAGTGATCATTCTTCATGCCAGAGTTGCTCAGAAGTCCTATGGAAATGAGAAACGGTGAGAATGTCAAATATAAAACAATAAAAAATAAGACATCTTTCATTGAATTTTCTAAATTTTAACTATGTAAAATAAAAATAAAAATTATGGCTTTGTAAACTTGGTAGGAATGGGATATCTATAATATTCATATCTATTTTTAGTCTGAACTCTTAATTGAATATTAGTATATTTTATTCAATTAATTAATTATTGTATAGAATTGGGTTTTAGTATAAAACATAAAAATAAAAACTAAAATAAGGAAAAGATTCATGCCAGGTATGTGTGTTATTTTATAATTGCTACCCTTTACCATTAGAGTCAAGTACAAGAAAGTAACAATTTTGTTGTTTAGCAATTTGTTGTCTGTGCAAACAGATTTTTCTGTCCTCCTCCTTGTGTGTATCTCTGTGGCAGTGGATGGAATCTCAGACAAGAACACCTTAAAGGTTTGTAAACAAGTTATTTCTGTGGTATAATCATGAATACATTATTAAAACACTTCTAATCGTAAGTAAGATAAATTCAACTCACTGTGTCTGTATCCATGGATGCACTTTAACATTATATAACTATGACCTCTATCACAAGCATCAGGTCCTGGTGAGTCTACTTGTCGTGTGTGGGGGTACATGGGTCTGGATGGCACCTCTGGGACACAAGCAGACAACTTCAAACTGAGCTTTGAAGAACAAACGGAAAGAATGGTATAACAATACCTCAGACCCAAGCCAAAAGATACAGATACATAGAGTGATCAAAGGTCTGAAATAAAAGAACACTGAATATTTAATACTGAAGGAACTAGTTTAAATAACTGTTTGCATATTTTTGGTTGTTGGTTAAACATGGCAACATTTAATAAAACTCCTCCTAAAGGCAACTCACTTAGTTTTGTCTAATGCCATGATGCCCTCTGCCAATATGTTACTTATGTAATTTGCTTCCGTGCAGATTAAATTCAATTAAATTCTGTTCTATTTATACAACACTTTTAATGTTGGTCATTGTTGCAAAGCAGCTTTACAGAATCAAAAACAAAATTAGGGAAATGAGTGTGAAATGTGTCAGAAAATATGTATAAATCCAAATGACCAACTGTCTCTGAGCAAGCCGAGGGCGATAGTGGCAAAGAAAATCTCCCTGAGATAGCAATAGGAAGAAACCTTGAGAGGAACCAGACTCAACAGGGAACCCCTCCTCATTTGGGTGATATCAGATAGCAGGGATTGATGAGCTCTGTTATTAGTAGTCCTTTTAGTTGTAGTGATCAGTAGTGTTAGAAACCTGGAACATTATAACAGAAGAGGGGCTCAAGTTTATATGAAGTCCTCTTTCGTTACTGGAGGTTCAGGTACAAAACTGTAAAAATTTCAGTCCTGAACTATTGAGTGACTGCAGTCACAAGTCATCAGAGATTCACTTTTTGTCTGATCATTAAGGCACCTATTTAAAAAAAATTTTTACCAACCCATTTTTCATGATAGTTGACCATATTAGACCATATTAAACCCCTTAAATACCAATGTCAAATTCCAAAACTCTATAAAAAGTTAAATATTTAATATTTACATAGTGTGCAGTCATGAACCAACTTGTAAATCATCAAGGTTTAACTAATATTTAACTTGTGCTCTTTTTGAGGAAAATGGAGGGTCCCCAGGGTCTCTATATCTATCCTCTCTTTGTATTTAATCTCAAGGTGCTTCTCTATTTAGGGTTATGGAATAAATCTTATACATTGATTTACAATATAGTGAAAATGTTATCTTTTCTATTTAGGTAAATATTCACCTAACTAACAATTGTGTTCTAAACTTGATACCCCTTCTTTCTATTCTATAATTCTAGGTTTTGGTGTAACAACATAATAAAAATCATCTGATCATATTAATAATAGGCACATACAACCTCAGACAAACAACAACATATAACTTTTTTCACCAAGCAATTACTTATTTAACAAGAATTAAGATTTGTATGAAATTAATCATGGCACGGTAAAAAACATTATATGTTGTTCATCTGAGGTTGTTTTAATTTGTAATTATGTTGTTTTAATTTATGTAATTAATTTGTAAAAAAAAAATAATAATAATAAAAATATACATTGCTTGGCTGATGTTTTCTCTAATACATTTTTCTGTCTTTTTTTTCTGAAATCATATTTTTAGATGTTTGCCTGCGCCAAAACCCTGTATATCTCAGATACAGATAAGCGTAAACACTTCCGTTTGCTGCTTCGTCTGTTCCACAGTGGCGGGCAGGAGCTTGGATCTTTCCAAAGTGGACTTATTAAAGTCATTTCCAAACCCTCACAGAAAAGACAATCCATGAAGAATGCAGACTGTGAGTCAGTTTGTGACTGTGTGCAATTGTGTATTGACTGAGAATTGACTGAGACTATGAGGCTGAGGCTCAGAAGACAGCTACAATGGTGTTAAAATGATAAATAATACTTATCATTATAATTAAATAATACTTGGAATCTACTTTAACTTCAAATGCAGCAATTCATATGCACTTGAAATCTACCTCCTAAAAATAATCCCACCCTCGCCTTCAGTAAAGAAGCATATCCAGTATCTTTCTGATAATAAACAATAAACACCTTAAATGACTGCCAGATTTTGCCCTGAAATCAGAGTACATAATTTATAAGCAAAATATTTAACAAATTTAAATATAGTCTTAATTGATTAAGTTAACTTTTTGGAATTTAAATATCATATATCATACTTGACATCCCATCCAAGTCTCCAGATTTACCACAATCATGACAAGGACAAAGTTCTTTCTGAAACTGAGTGAGCTACTGATCTGGTCTTTGTATACTCTGTTTTATTATTACTGTCCATGAACACTTGTCTTATCTTTTTTGTTTCCTATCTACATAATGAATACTTGTCTATATACTATGTGAAAAGTATTGTAACTCCAAGTCCTTGGACAATGTTCAATACAAGGCAGTTATCCAGCACTCAAAGAGGTTAAGCATTTGACCTTTGGCCACTTGATCCTAAAACATATGGTTAAGGGCAATTTCTATTGACATTGTGAGTCTTGTCTTGTCAGAAGAGCTCAGAAAAACAAAGACGTGCTGTAAATGTCTCAGTGGTGGCAAAGTGACGTTGAATTCCTCACCCTCTGGTGGAAAAGAGACACAATGAAATGAATTTTGTGACCCATAAAACAACAGGTTGCTTTAACTACGGTATTTTATTCACTGTAGGTAGCATGTATCCTTTGGCAGTATGTTTAACTTTGCTTGTGTCTCTATATGTGTTTTCAGTGTGCATCTCATCTGGTTCAAGAGTTTCATTGTTTAATAGGCTAAGGTCTCAGACAGTCAGCACCCGTTATCTTGCAGTGGAGGGTGGAGGCTTTGTGGCTAGTGCCAGACAGTGGACTGCTTTTACTCTCATTCTCGGTATGTAATGTTTTCTCTGTTTCTGGCTTTTCATACACTCACTGGTGATTGAAAATGTTCTGATTGGTTGTATCATATAGGATGCATACAATAATTCACATTATAACTCAGAGTTGGAAAAACTATTTAGCATTATATTTACCGTTAACAATAATTAATTAACCATTAGCATTAATTAAACATTAATAACAGCATTAAATTAATAATTTTATGTATCACTAACTTTCATGATCAAGGGAGACCAAAAGATTTAATCACAAAAAAAGTGATGAGAAAAATATGCACTACCTACCATTATTTCAGAAGGGTCAAATTATTGGGCTAAAGAAAATAACCACAAAAACCCTTCAACACATTAGCACAACCCAGATAGCATAACATTTGGTGAAGTTATATGGTAAAAAATCAACAGTAAAAACCATAGCTATGCTCTATACTAAAAAGAATAGAATTTCCATATGCAAACAATGTGGTGAGAACTCACAGAATTGGGAGTAAAAGGCTATGTGACTTTGGTAAAGTTAGCTGATGAAAAAAAATGTCCCCCTATATAATGACTATTGACTATTGACTATTGACTAATGACTATAATGACCCAGTTGCAGAAAATGCATCCCCACATCATGATACTGCCACCACTGTGTTTGACTATAAGGATGGTTTTAATAAGCTGATGTCTTGCTTTCCCAAAATGTTTTTTTTTTTCCAAAAAACTTCAGAACAGTGTCAGAACAGAAAATTTCAGTCCTTCTGGGGGTTTTTTGACAAACTTTCAGCTGGCTGTCAAGTACATTTTAGTGAGGAATGGCTTCTGTTCAACCACATCACCATAGAAGCCTGACTTATGGAATGTTGTAGTTATGGTGTCCTCCTGTAAGGCTCCACAACAGGATCTCATTTAGAATGACCCTTTTTAGAGGTTCTTAGTTACCTCTATCTATCCCCTACCTGACCAATTGCTTCATCCCTGATTATACAGTTTGGCTGGGCTGCCAGATCTGGAAAGACAGTTGGTTGTTCTAAACCTCTTCTCCTTAAGAATGATGGAGGCTATATTATCTTAAGCACTTTTAATGCTTCAGAAATATTATTGTATCCTTCCACAGATTTGAGTCTTGACACAATCTCATCTTGCATGTCTACAGAAAATTCTCTCAACCTCAAGGCTTTGTTTTCGCTCAACACACAGTACACCGTCTACTCTGATACATAGATAGGTGTGCGCTTTCCTACTTATGTTCAATCTAGAGGTGCGCTCCAATCAAGTTGTAGAAGCACTTGTAGCATTATAGAACTATAAGAACGTCTCGGGTTACTTTTCTGTAACCCTGTTCCCTGAAAAAGCGGGAACAAGATGCTGGGTGAAAACGCTATTGGAATATCTCTTTGTTCAGCCGGTTGTGAAGCATGTGTGTATTAAACACGTCAAATTTTGGCCTATATAACCTCGGTCAGGTGACCTCATCTGATGAGGTGCACCTGCAGGTTATAAATAAGAGTGAACCGGAAATATCCTCAGGTCAATTTTTGTCTGAAAGGACATCCAGCCACGCCAGCAGTGCGGCATTGGATCGCAGCATCTCTCTCACCTTTTCAGGGAACAGGGTTACAGCAAAGTAACCCGAGACGTTCCCTTTCAAAAGCTACACTCAATGCTGTGTGAAAATGCTATGGGAACGAGAATACCAACACCACCGCACTGCAAGTGCCTCGACCCCCAGGTTGTATAGTGTGTGAGCCAAAGAGGTCTCAGACATAACTTTGGGATGCTGACTCGAGGACCCGCGAGCCCGGAGTAGCATGGACATCCAAACTATAAAATCTGACAAATGTGTGCGGAGAGGACCAACCTGCCGCATCACACACTTGCTGCAAGGGGACACCTCTTGCCGGGGCAATTGATGAGGTAATCCCCCTGGTCGAATGAGCCCTGACTCCTAGAGGCAAAGTGTGACCACGCGCCTCGTAGGCTAGGGCAATAGCATCTCTCACCCAATGTGACAGCATTTGTCTAGTGGCGGCTGCCCCACGGTTGTGGCCCCCATGGGAAATGAAAAACTACCTTTTAGCTCCACGAATAAAATGGGCAACTAAAGGGTGCTTTCCCACAGAAACCCCATCGGTCAGAACATAACAAGCCGAAACAGCGGCTACGTACGTTCTAAGAGTAATAGGGCATAAGCCTGAGGACAACTTTTCTTGCAGGAACTCCAGCACTAAAACAATTTGGCAGTGGACTGGGTCTACAACTTTTAAATACACTCCATTTGAGGGCATAAATTCTTCTAGTGGAGGAAGCCCTAGCACTTAGAATATTTTCAATGGCTGGAAGACCAGCATCTCTTAGTTGGTCCCCTTCAGGTTCTAGAGCTCGGGTCGGGGATGTAATATTGTCCCCTGCACCTGAGACAGAAGATCCATCCTCAATGGAATCGCCCACGGTGAGCCGTCGAGGAGAGAGAACCACAGTCTGGTCGGCCAACGGGGCGCTATCAATAAGAGGCGCAAACCCTGTTGACGGACCCTCGCCAGGACTCCCGGGAGCAGAGCTATCGGAGGAAATGCATAAATGCGTAATCTGTGCCACATATGGGCCATCACGTCCAGACCCAAGGGAGGAGTCAGAGAGTAGTAAAGGGGACATTGTGCTGTTTCTTGTGAGGCAAAGAGGTTCTCCTCTGCTACATAAAATCTTTCCCAGATTTGACTGACTACTTCAGGGTGGAGTTTCCATTCCCCCATGTGTCACAGCTTGTCTGGATACAAGTCTGCTCCCACATTCATATGCCCCGGAATGTAAATCACCCTGAGGTACAGGAACAAGACAGGAACTGTGGCTAAAGCTGTGCCCAAAGCAGAACCTGGTGCGCTAGCTTGTTCAAGTGGTTCGAGCACAGTCCGCCCTGGCGATTTATGTACAAGACTACCAAAGTGTTGTCCACCCACACTTGGACATGGTAGCATCTCAACTGCTGGAGGAAGTGTTTCAGGGCCATAAATAGAGCCATCATGTCGAGGGAATTGATGTGCCACACGAGAAGATGACTTCTCCAGCTCCCTTCGGCTGGATGGACATCTAAGACCGCACCCTGTCCTGTGAGGGAAGCGTCTGTCGTTAGCATCTTGCGACAACAACACGGACCTAGAGTGGGACCCAGAGTCAAAAACCGGGGTCTGAACCACATAGAAAGGGTACGAAGCCCCTGGCGCGTAACCCTTATTTGCCTCTGGGGATTGGTCCTTGGATAAAATCCCCTGATGCTTAGCCACAACTGAAACAATTTCATGTACAGAAGGTCCAAAGGTATCACCGTGGACGCAGCTGCCATGAGAGCTAAAACACAGTGAAAGTAATAAACAATCACTTTCTGGCCTAGCCTGATTTCCTTTAGGGAAGACAGCTGTGCCTGCATTGCAATCGAATTCCATATGGCACCCAAATAAGTTGTACTCTAAGCAGGAAAGTGAATGCCTCTCCTGGCGTTGAGTCTCAATCCTAAAAAATGGAGGTGAGCTAGGATGACATCTCGATGTCGAAGCGCTAGCTGCTAAGACTGAGCCAGGATCAGAAAGTCGTTTATATAATTCAGAATATGGATGCCCTGGAATCATAGAGCCAGAGCTGCATCCATGCATTTAATATATGTGCGGGGTGACAGGGCTAGACCAATTGGAAGGACCCGATACTGGTAAGCTTCGCCCCCGAAAGCAAACCTCAGGAACTTCCTGTGTTGTGGCAATATTTCTATATGAAAATATGCGTCCTTCAGGTCGATTGTCACAAAACAATCCCCTGGTTGGATTTGAGAAACAATCATTTTGGCTGTCAACATTTTGATGTTCAGCCCAAAAAGATGTAAAATTGGACGCAACTCCCCATCTCTCCTGGAAACCAGCAAATACTGACTTTAGTAGCCTGGGTCTCTGTCTGGCAGGAAAACATGTGCGATCTGTAAGTCTGTAATTGCAGAGTCAGCAGATGCGCTCGTTCCGGTTTCATGGAAGTGGAAACCATGCCATTGAAACGCGGAGAACAATGGGCAAAATGAATCCTGTAGCCTCTCCCTCCAATGAAGACATGCCTGGCAGTAGGCTCCCCGCTGCCAGCCTCTCTGGAAGGGGCACAATTTTTGACACTGAGGCTTATGTGTGGGAGGGGGGGTAGGGGGGTTAGGTGTTCGGCATCCTGAAACATGGCAGGAAGGAACTGAGCACCTAACATTTCACTCCCCGAAACACCAGTGGTGGTGGAGATTGAACAACGGCCTCCAGAGGGTGCCAGGGAGGAGTCTTTATCCCTTATTGGAATTTTTACATGCCCCTCCCCGGGGGGAGACACCCACGTGGTCCTTGGCACGTCAGCCTCAGGACTTCTTTTTGGTGGAGATGATGCTCCTCAGGTCCGGTCTTTTTGAGGTGGATTGCGAAGCGCGGCGAGTCCCTCCCCAGTCTCTACGAGGGGGTACCCAGCTTGGTCACACTCTCCTTCTGCGTCTGCGACTCATGCCTCATAGGGAACAGACCTGGTTAGGACTGGGTGGCCGACAGTCCCAACTCCTGAGCATGGCAGGGGAGAAACCTCACAAGCCTGCTCGTAGAGCTTCGCCTCTCGAGACCTAGTGGTGGCGGTGTTTGCCGGAAGGTGAGATGGGGGCATCAAGGAGGAAAACGCGATCCCTTTTCTTGATACCCGTGAGATTAAGCCATAGAAATCTCTCCATGGCGTCCATAGCAGCCATAAAACAGTCGATAGCACGGTCTGTCTGCTTGGTGGCACGGAGAAATAAATCTGTAAATAAACTCCGCAGACGCCACTTCGTTGATCGACCCGCCAGTGCTCAGATCTCTCAGCAGATCAGCCTGATATGCCAGGCAGGGCAGCACCAGCCTGACCCGCTGCCTGAAAAGCTTTCCCCACCAACGAAGATGTTAGTCTACACGGCTTGGATGGGAGTGTGGGCTTTTTCAGGGAGGAAGAGCTCCCAGGAGAGATAAAGCCCGCAAGCGTCTCTTCAATCTGGGGCATTATCATATAACCTCGCGCTTTTGCATCAACCACATTCAAATTAATCGATGTTAATAGCAAAAACAGGGGATGAATAGGGCTTATTCCATGAAAGAGTTAACTCGTCTAACTTTGAGCGCTTGGGGGATTTTTTTTTTTTTTGCTCCTGCGGCAAGAGAGGAAGTCTCTTCTGCCCATTCACAAGAAGCACTGAGGCGTGCTTGAGAAGTGAACGCTTAAACTTCCTAATCCGGGGAGAGCACGAGAGAAAGGGGGAATTCCGTCTCATGCGCATCTGCAAGATCGGCACGTGAACCCCACGAATGGGCGAAGCATCTTAATAGGGAGGAGATCACCGTGCTCACACTCTCCCTGGAGCCCAAGGAGAGCGTGCTCTTCCCACAGACACTCAACGCAAAAATCGTGGAGATCGCCTTCCGAAAGAGATCTATCATACGGAGGCACGCATCTCTTAGTAAACTCTGCCATATCGTTAAGTTAAGACTTTTCTTTTTCTTTTGTTTGTGTATTCGCTTTCATACACACACACACACACACACACACACACACACACACACACACACACGCAAACACAATGCTGTCCTTGAAGACAAAAAGACCTGAGGATGTTTCCGGTTCACTCCTATTTATAACCTGCAGGTGCACCTCATCAGATGACGTCACCTGACTGAGGTTATATAGGCCAAAATTTGGTGTATTTGATACACACATGCTTCACATGCTGCTGAAAACGCTATGGGAACATCTCTTTGTTCAGCTGGTTAGCTGAACAAAGAGATGTTCCCATAGCGTTTTCACGCAGCATCGAGTGTAGCTTTTGAAAGGGAACTATAAGACACCTATACAGTAGTTGGAGAACTATAAGAAATTTTAAGATTAGTGTGAAATATGACAAACTGTGTAAATCCTGAAAGAGTCAGAAATATTTCCATTATAACTGAAAGTATGTTTCTAATATGTAAAAAGTGATATTTTCAGAATGTTGCATGTCTGCAGGCCAATACTGAATATTTATTTCTCTCTCTCTCTCTCTCTCTCTCTCTCTCTCTCCCTCTCTTTCTCTTTGAAGTAGAGGATCGGCAGACTGACCGCAGTGATTACTCTGTGTGTGACAGTTACATCTGTTATGGCTGTGTGGTTCAGCTGGTATGCACCATTTCAGGAGTTGCATTGCCACCCATGGTATAAACTTTACTTCTTCTTGTTTAAAAATTTCTGAATGCTTGAATTGTTGTACTATTTGTTTTACCTGAATCAAACCTCACTCACTCATCATCTATACCGCTTTATCCTGTATTTAGGGTCTCGGGGAGGCTTAGGGCACAAGGCCAGGTACACCCATCGATCACAGGGCACACACATACACACAGTCACCCAGTCATTCACACACTATGGGCAATTTGGGAACGCCAATTAACCTAATATACATGTCTTTGGACTGTGGGAGGAAACCGGAGTACCCGGAGGAAAGCCACCAAGCACAGGGAGAACATGCAAACTCAATGCACACACAGAGAGGAATTGAGCCTGGCCAGGAATCAAACCTGGACCATGGAGGTGCAAGGCGACAGTACTAACCGTCCCGCCTGAATCAAACTTATGGCTAATAAAGTAAATGAACTGATTATAAATCCATGTGACTATATAAAAGAAAAAAAATTAATGTTAAAAAAAAACATAATCTTAAAAAGAATAATTTCCTTTTCGACTATAAGTCTCTTACAGCATTGTGGAGGAATTTTGTCCGATTCTACTTTACAACACTGCTTCAGTTCATTGAGCCTTTTGGATAGTCGCTTTTGCACAGTTGTTGCATGACCCAATTTCTACCAAGCTTTAGCTGTCATGCAGATCGCCTCACATCTAGAATTTTCTGGTATACAGAGGAGGTTATGATCGACTTATTAACAGCAAAATGCTCAGGTCCTGTGGCTGCAAAACAAGCCCAAATCATCAATCTTCCACAGCTGTACAAGAAAGTGGGTTTTCTTTCCATTTCTGCTTAAATGCTGTTTGGTGGGCATTAAGATCTCCGCTTTGGTATCACCTGCCCACAGAATATTGTTCTAGAAGCCTTGTGATTTGTTTAAATGGAGTTTTTGAACCTCAGTCATGCTTCCAGGTTTTTAGACAGAAGGTTTTCTCCTGATAGCCCTTCCAACTGTCATGGGTTTTAACATTTAACATGCTCAGTGAGGCCTGTAGGGTGTGTGTAGCTCTTGGCTTTCTTCTTTATCTTTTATTTCTCTGGGCAACCCTCTTTAAAGCTTTTCACTTATAACCTTTTCCAGATTGATGTGCAGCAACATTTACTTCTTTAAGACCATTGCATATGACTTTCAATCTTGAATTTGTGCTAACACACCCTTGAATGCTCCAAACCAGCAAACTGCCTAAACATCTGCTTTTGTAGAGGTCTGCACACCTGCTGATGATCAGTTAATCAAGGTCTGCTGATGAACAGCACCTGGCTACAACTTACTCTCTTAAGTTAGGGGGTTCTTAGTACTGCACTACACATGTTTTTTCATGTCCTCATTTTTGTTAAATAAATAATTCCACAGTTTAAAAAAAAGTTCTATATTATATGTTGATGTTCACCATGGGTTGTATTTGCCTAAAACTCAAACCCACTATGATCAGATGATTTTTGTTATGTTTTTACAGAAAAATACATCAAATTAAATAAGGGGGTACTTTTGAACTTTTCAACATGCTGCAGTATACTGGTTATTAAATCATGATCAGCTGTTTAGAGTGGAAACAGCCACAGGGGAAAAAAAGTTATTTCTTAGTTTGGCAGGTGCTGAGCCATCTGTACTGCCTGATTGATAGAAGGACAGTAAATAGTTCATGATTAGGGTGAGAAGCATAATTGATAATGCAGGCATGATTTTTTGTAATTTATTGGTGGGTAGCTGAGTGTTGATGAGTCATTTTCACCAGCTGCTGCAGCATGTTGTATTACAGCTGCCCTACCAAACTAAAAGGCGTTGAAGATGGTCCTTTTATATTCTCTTCAGAAAACAGAAATGCCTGTATATAATACCCTATGAATTAGCATAAGCAGCAGTTTCATTTGCCATGTCCATCCTCTTTAATAGGAGAACTTGTTCACCTCATTTATGTAGTGATCGAATTAGCCAAGCATGACAGCATATGGGTGTGGCTATTCGCATCACTCAACATAGCCAATCAATGCGATAGTTTATGGTAAATACACAGAATATGTGGAAGAAATGAGCTTAATGCATTCATAAAGCACCTAAATCCTCACAAAACACAAACACATGTGAGACACAAACAAACAACATGGCTTTCTCCAAAAACTGGTATATAACTTTTGAAAACTGAACCTTCAAAGATGTATGGACAGATCATTGTAAGTTTATTCCTCTGGGAAGTCTCCAGGCCCCCCACGACCCTGAATACAGGATAAAGTGGTATGATGAGTGTATTAATAAGTTAGGTAGAAAGTGTACAGAAAGACAGGCAGACATGTATGTGGGCGTCAACCTAAAATAATTATATTACTGATTATATATGCACAAAGATAGAGTGAGCTAGTCAAAAGTTAGTACCCCTCTTTATTATATGCTTTTTTGGGTAAAAGCATAATAAAAATGATCTGATTGTAGTGGGTGTCGCAAGCCTGAATACAGGACTATGCGGTATCGATGATGAGTGAGTGAGTAGTGGGTGTCAGTACTATGCAAAATACAGCCTTAGACAGACAACAACAAATGTGTTCACTGTGGAATTATTTTTTTAACAAAAATTAAGCCAAAAAGAAAAACATGTGGTCAATACTAATTACCACCTTACTGTTAAAAATGGTGCTGCTAATAATCAGCCCGTGATAAATTAATCATCAGCAGGTGTGTAGACCTTTATAAGAGCAGAAGTTTTGGTGGTTTGCTGCTCTAGAGCATTTAGGTAAGTGTTAATGCAATGCCAAAAGTGAATGACATAAACAGTGGTCATAGACAAGCAATTGTTGTTGCACAACAATCTGGACAGGGTTATTAAACCATTTCTAAACAATTAGGAGTTTAATGTTCTACAGTGAGAAAGAGTATTCAAGCGGAAAGCATTCAAGACAGGTGCCAATCTTCCCAGGAGTAGACAACCCAGGAGCTACATCTTATATTTAACATGTAACATGCTTAGTAAAGTATATAGAAGTCCATGACAGCACAATTACAGTATAGGAAGCCTGAACTGAGCCTCTTCTGTATAAAAAGAACACAGAAACATACTCCCTGTCAAGCTCTGCAGTGGAGGAGTAATGATTTCGCAACCATAGGACCCGGGCACCTTTCAGGCATTGAGTTGACCATGACCTCCTCTGTACACCAGAGTATTCTAGAGGCAAATATGAGGGCATCTTTCTGATAACTAAAGCTTTTCTCTTAGCTGTTATAACAACCTCCACTCTAAAACCTCAAAGCTTTCGATGAGATTATGGGAATGTGGTTTGTGGAGTTTACCAAATCAGCCACAAGAGTGCTCTTGCTTTGTGTGGTTGAGGTCAGGATTTTGTACAGGCCATTCAAGTTTTTTCACTCAAACCGAAGCAAATTCTGCCCATATGGACCTTGCTTTGTGCACCGTTTTGTACACAAAACTGTATTAATACTTCGAAATAAAGCATCTTGTGTTGTTTACTTCTACTTTTCTCGCAATAGTTTGGGGAAGGCCTACATGCACTATGGGTGTTTTGGTCAGGTGTCCACAAACTTTTGTGTAGATATTTATACTCAATCATCACATTGTGTCTAACTAGCACTACCTTTGCTCTTTATAAGGTGATCCGTAAGGTGAATAAGCAGCATGCATGCCTGGATATGGATGAGCCAGTGTCCCAGCTTCATAAATGTGCATTTCAGCTCAGAAACAGCAAGCACATGTACCTCTGTCTCTCCAATGAAAAGATCTTACAGTACCAGGTAAAAAGACACTCTGATTGCACAACAGTTAAGGCACATACAGTACATGATGCACATGTAATGAGCTTATAATCTGACTGTAAAGTGTGATAAATGGCTCGGTGGATAAGGTGTCGGACTGCTGATTGTGAGGTCTGTAGTTCAAGACCCAACACTGCCAGGCACCACTGTGGTTAAAAGAAACCATGTATAAAATATTACTTAGTTTGTAATACATCTTGTTACATGTGTATTACTTCCTGATATCTTTTTTGCAATATTTTTTTAAAACAAACTAATTAAATCATTTGATATATAAATATATTTATTTTATATTTAATATACATATTTAAATTAATTTAACTTTGCAGCCAAACTGTTCATATGTAACAGTGATGTACCGAAAATAACAGTCAGGGATGGTGAAAATAACTTAGATACCTACATAGATCTTTAGCAAGGTAATAAAATATGCCAATGTCTGTTCAACTTGCATGTTTATATTTAACATTTATATGGAATTCCAGTACAAGTCTGTTGGTTTTTGACTTTAGTTGTGTTGTTCAGTTGGTGATTCGTTCCGTGGGGCCAAAATCATAGGCACAGGTGACATGACAGAGTTTTAAATCTCTCAGTCCTTTTGAGAAAACAGATCCCAGGGATTTTCAATCACCACCGAATGCACTACTGAAAATAAAGCTGTTGTCTTGGGTCCATACATTGCTGAATTCAGAGAACACGGTTTTGAAAAGTATGCAGTTCCAACAGGCTTAGAAAAATAATTGCTGTGGCTACTGTCTTTGGTAATAGCTTTCTCAAGAAAGGCCAGCACATCACATGGCAGCCAGCCTGAATCTGACAAGCCTTGTTTTGTCTGCCACACTTTACAATGACAGGATTCTTAGTGAATCTAGTGTCTATGGCCCGTTTCAGTAATAGAAAACCATTTTCTGAGTTAATGCAAAGGAAAGTGGATATGTACTAAATATCTACTCCTTGTTGGGGGCATATAGAAGACATATACTGTAGGAGAAGCATGATGCCACTGACTATAAGGGAACAAGGCAGCTAGTGTGCAACTGTGTAGCTAAAGAGAGGGTGAAATGTAATAGTTTGAACTTAAACGCCTGCCTCGGAATATCGATGGTGTTCTGGGGTGATGACAAGGAGAATAAATGCAAATGACCTGTATTCAATATGTAGTGTTGGATATAAAGTCCTCTTAATATGAAATTGAGATTCAGACAGGGGGTCTGCCAAAACCCAGCTTAAGTTGGTCGGACAAAGTTTTGAAAATCAAATAAATAATTTTGATTATTTAAAAAATGCAACAATTCCATATTTTATCTATTCACCCATATTACTGTTTTCACTTATTCAGTCTGGCAGATATTTTTCCTTTTTGGCCTCGCTACATTGAATCTGAAATGTGAGCAAAGTCAAGACTTTTAGCTTTAATTCAAGGGGTTGAACAAAGGTGTGGTTTTAACCATTCAGGAATTATAGCATATTCACACATACGCATTCACCCATTTTGGGGGTTCATAAAAATGGCTGATAAACAGTTGCATGTCCAGGTGTTGCCTGTTCTCTCATTACTTCATGACTAAACAAAGAACAGGAGAAAAGTCCTGGAGATGGTGGAGTATTACAATTGTATTTGTTTGGTGTTCCGTGCAAGTGAAGGTGGCCATCATTAGGATGAAAAACAAAACAATCAGAGAGATAGCAAAAACAATATCAATACAACAGTTTGGAACATTCTTCAACGTAAGAAATTTACTGGCAAATTCAACAACAGCAAAAGACCTGGAAGACCACATGAGTTAACTAAAATGGATGACTCTAGAATTCTGTCAGTGGTGAAGAAGAACCTTTTTACAACATCTTGCCAAGCCAAGAACACTCTTCCCTGGGTAGGTTTGTCATTGTCAATGTCAAAATGGTTTAGACATTGTCATTGTGTCAAATATTGACATGTGTCACTCATGTAATTCTGTTTGTGTTTTTGTGTAAAAATGCTTATAATTACTGAATGGTTAATGCCACACTTTTTCAATTCAATTCAATTCAGTTGTATTTATAAGAGTTGTCATTGTTGCAAAGCAGCTTTACATGATAAAAAATGTAGAAATTATTTGTGATGAAATATGCATAAATCATAATTATCAGATTGTCCCTTTATGGCAAGGATAAACTCCGTGAAATGGCGAGAGGAAAAAACTTGAGAGGGCCTAGAATCAACTGGGAACTCATCCTCATTTGGTTTATATCTGTCATCAATCATTAAGTATCACAGGAGAGGTGTTTAGGTTAATAAGTGTGCTGAAGAGTCCATGTTAATTGTTGGAGGCTCAGGTACAAAACTGTTTGTAGGAATTTCAATCCTAAACTATTGAGCAACTTCAGTCACGGGCCATCAGAGAACAGCTGTCTGCACCAGTCAAGTCCAAGACCATCTTCAAGGTCAAGTGGAACTGTTCCTAGACACCACACGCCTCCCAAGCAGACCACATGGGGCCTCCATGCAATCAGATCTTCAACCAGATGTGGGGCACCAGGATGAGTCAGACAGGTCCAAGGTCAGCTCAGGAGTGCCACATGTAGCTCAACAGAGAGAAGAGAGAGAACATTTAGGTATGGTCACAGTCACATAATGTACAAGATAAACATATATTTAACACAGAGTGCAGGCAGGGACTCCTGCATTACTAACTATGACAGCATAACTAAAAGGGAGAGCCTGAAGGAAACTCAGACTTTCTGAGAAGTAAAGCAACCAGTCACTCCAGCATCAACGCACCTGAGTGATCAATAAGAGTGGGGGAAGACAGCATCCAAACCTACCAGTTCACCAGAATACTGTATGCCCATGAGAATATCAGATCCCTTAATCAAAGGATGCAGGTAAAGGTGCAGACCTGGCAGACTCTTAGGTGTGGTGGTTCATAAGACACTAGCAGTTCACTGAGGTACTGTGGCATAACCTGCTTTATAGGTCAATAGTAGTAATTTAAAATCAATGTGAGATTTCACTGGGAGCCAATGCAGTGGGGATAAGATGTGGTGCGGTGTGATGTGCTCATATCTTCTGGTTCTAGCGGAAACTGGTTGCAGCATTCTGGACTATTACTGGAGCTTGTTAGAAGTACTATAGAACTAGTAGAACTTCCAGACCGTAAGGCATTAAAGTAATTCAACCAAGAGGTGACAAAAACATGAACTAGTTTTTCTGCATCATGTAGTGACAATATATTCTTTATCTTAACAATAGTTCTAAGATGATAGAATGCTATCCTGAAATGAAATGCTAGAATCTATAATTACACCAAGGTCTTTTACTGCTGCACATGATGAAACATAAAGGCCATCCAGAGTTACTGTGTGTTCAGAAAGCTTACTTCTAGCTGCATGTACAGTAGTCCAATATTAAACAGAAAGAAGTAATAAGCATCCAGTGTCTGATGTCCTTAATGCATTCCGCAGCTTTATTGAGCTGGTTTTTCTCATCTAGCTTTGCCAAGACATACAACTGTGTCATCAGCATAACAGTGGAAACTAACAAACCACTTAAATTAAAGCTAAAAAAGTCTTGACTTCGTTCACATCTTGAGTGTTTCATTGCAAATTCCACATGCTGGTGTACAGAGGCCAAATGCCAAAGAACTTATCTCTCACTCACTCATCGTCTATTCCACTTAATCCTGTATAAAGAGTTACAGGGGGCCTGGAGCCTATCCCAGAACATTTAGGGCACAAGGCGGGGTACACCCTGGACAGGGTGCCAGTCCATCGCAGGGCATACAAATAGACGCATTCATTCACATACTACAGGAAATTTGGGAATGCCCATTAGCCTAATTTGCCTGTCTTTGGACTGTGGGAAAAAAACAGAGCCCCTGGAGGAAACCCACCAAGCACAAGGAGAAGAAACTCAATGCACACAGACCCAAAGCGGGAATCAAACCCTCGACCCTGGAGGTGCAAGGCGCAAGGTGCAAGGTTCAAGGTGCAAGGCGACAGTACTACATTTGCAAGGCGACAGTACTACAACACCATGCCGCCCTCCAAAAACATATCTTTGTTCCAAAATTTATTGGGTTGACTGTAGACCTGACTGTAATTTTGCAGAGGCAACAAACTAGCCCCAGTAAGCATTACTCACTACTCAACTGCTACGAGTATAACAACATATCCTGGCAAACTAGAAAGTAAACTGAATCCCTGTCAGCAAGTAAGTCAATGTTACCTAATGCCTGACTATGAAACACGGACCTGCATTTTAGCTAACCAGTTGAGAATGGCCAGCACAAATATTAGCAAATAGAACAATTAAAATTTTGCTGTTCATAAACATATTTTAATCAAGGATTTTTCAATTATGGCACAAAAAATTGCCTGATCCTTTTGTACATACTGAAAATACTGTTTGTAGGCTTCAAGTGGTTCAATAACCCTTTTATTTGCATTTTTCTTCAGGCTTCTCCATGTCAAAAGGAGAGCAATCGAGAGCTGTTGAATGATGGTTCATGTTGGACAATCACTGGTACAGAAGTTGTTGAGTACACCTTCAGTGAAAGCCTGACCAGTATCCAAACAGTCATCAGCCCTGTCCCTGTCATTAATGGACTGGAGGTCAGACCTTTTCAATAAACCATTTTATTAATCTTATTAGACCTAAACACTGAAACCTTGGATTGCGAGCATAATTCGTTCTGGAAGCGGGCTTGTATATCAAAATACTCATAAATAGTGATGATGACAATAATTTCCCCATAAGAAATAATGTAAACTTTAATTATTCATTCCAGACGGGCCTCCGAGTGGTGCAGTGGTAAAGTACTCATCCTATCACCCGGGGAACGCGAGTTTGATCTCTGCTGTAACCTCTTGGAGGTCTAGAGAGAGCTGATTGGCCGAGCTCTCTCAGAGAGGTACTTAGTGCTCCCACAGTAATCACGGCTCTACAGCCAACCAGGGGCGTCTGTGAGATCACGCAAGCAAAATAAGCCTCCAAGTGTATTACGGCGTTCCCAACAGTGCGTGAGTGAGCAGTTCGAAAACATTAGGAGGAAACACCTGATAGTCTTCGGCCCTCCCGAGTACTACACTAGGGAGCTACTAGTGACATGGAGGAGTTGGACATGACTAAAAATAGGGAGAAAATCAGGGAAACATCCTCCCCCCCCCCCAAAAAAAAAAATATATATATATATATATATATATATATGTATATATTCATTTCACACCCCAAAAAAATAAATACATAAAAATAATTCATATAAAGTAAAAATAAAACAAATTATCTTGCACTTTACCTTTGAAAAAAATGTAAATAAATCCCGACAGATAAGCGTTTCCGTGTTTGTGTGCTCATGCGCCGTGTGTGTGTGTGTGTGTGTGTGTGTGTGTGTGTGTGTGTGTGTGTGTGTGTGTGTGTGTGTGCGCGCAAGCACTGTGTAACTGTGTGTCTTTGTGTGTGTGTGCGCAAGCACTGTGTAACTGTGTGTTTGTGTGTGAAGCTAAAGTAAGAGGAGGAGAGGAGGAATGAGACCCCCCTCTCCCTCTTCTCATCTTACACAGTAACCCTTCCTCTTTTATTTGCGTTTCTCACACACACACACACACACACACATTAACAGAAACACTGTTTTATCGGGAAAATGAACAAGAAACATCACTAATGACACTCAAGTGAGCGCACATTAACGGAATCACTGCTGTAAAGTAAAAATAAAAACAATTAACCTGCACTTTATCTTTGAAAAGAATTGCGACAGCAGTGTTTCCATTAGAGAGAGTATGTATGTGTGTGTCTGTGTGTGAGAGAGAAGACAAGATGGCGAGAAGGAGGGGGGACGGAACACGCTGTCAAATGACAAACGCAGTCACACATAATGCAGGCTGAGACAGAGAGAGAGAAAATGGATCTTTAACCTCTCTAATGAGACTTAGGGCTCACACGCTCATACACGTGTTATAATAAACATTACGCGCATGCGTACTTTCACGCGCACACACATACTAACACAAAGTAAAAGATGTTTTATGCACACACACATGGTCACTGTGTTATCGGAAATAGTACACGCATGCACGGATGTTGATTATACCAATGAGAGAAGCGCATTAAGACCGAGCAGGGGAGATGATTATCCACAATTCCGGGAGGGAGGGAAAACTATTGGCTCAGTTGTAATCACGTGTCACTTTTAGTAGGTTCTACTATTGATGAGGTCCCAACATGCATATTTCTTTGTAGTACCTAAAATGACTATTTAACCCACTTTTCCAACAAACGTAATCTTCCATAATTCTATGCCTTGAACAAAGAATTACTTCCCACATTATCCACTTCACAGATTATGTTCACTCAGCAAACCTACTTGTAATCACATGCTTCCATGAAATATCTATAACAAAGTGTCACATAATTGTGAAGTGGAAGAAAAATGGTAAATGGTTTTGAAAGTTTTTTATAAATAAAATACTGAAAAGTGTGGCATGCATTTGTATTCAGCCACCTGCACAGAGATGTTCAGAGGCAGGGAAGCTAGTCAGTGTTGCTAAAAAAAAAAATTTGCCAAATACGGGGCAATCTTAGAAGAAAATCAGTTTTCTGTCTGTAAAAGACTTGGGACTAGGGCGGAGGTTAACAGGACCTTCCAAACTACAATGGAATGGTTTAGACCAAAGCATATGCATGTGTTAGAATGGCCCAGGCAAGGTCCATACCTAAATCCAAATGAGAATCAGATGCTCTCCATCCAATCTGACTGAGCTTGGGCTATTTTGTAAAGAAGAATGGGCAAAAATTCCACGCTCTAGATGTACAAAGCTGGTAGAGACATACCCCCAGAACTTGTAGCTGTAAATGCAGCAAAAAGCAGTTCTACATAGTATTGACTTAAGGAAGCTGAATACAAATGCACACCACACTTTTCAGATATTAATTTGTAAAAAAAAAAAAAAAAACACAAAATTTGAACACCGTTTATTATTTTCCTTCTACTTCGCAATTATGTGCCACATTATGTTGGTCTATCACATAAAATTCCAATAAACTAATTTTACGTTTGTGGTTGTAACATCCCACACTCCAAAGACCTGCAGATTGGGTTATTTCACGTTGCCCATAGGGTGTGAATGAGTGTGTGACTGTGTGCAGGTGTGTATAGATGATGAGTGAGAGTAAAAATTGTTAAAATCCTCTTGGTTTTAAGGGCTACTATCAGAATAGAACACAAATAACAAGTCTACTTTTTATCCCAGCTTCTATTGCTCTTCTTCTATTTTCTTTTATTCAAAATGACAAATTCTGTGTTGTAGCTAAATGGTGGAGGCCATGTGGCCATGTTAGAGATCCATGGAGAAAACTTCAGCCCTTACCTAAAGGTCTGGTTTGGAAATATGGAGGCTGAAACTATGTTTAGGTAAATGCATTATTCAATTTTTTTTTTTTACAGTAATAGTACCGTTTGTTACAGCAACATTTTTCTTCTGCCAAAATTTAGACATGAAGGATTTATTATTTAATTTGTTTATATTTTAGAAAACATGTTAGCAAGCAACATTTCCAGACAAGTACTCTTCTACTTTTAATTTTATCTGTTTAGGTTTTTTTTTTAGGGTTTCCTTATTTCCACAGGAATAAACACAGTTTTGCCATTTGTGTCAAACATCTGGTTCAAAAAGATTTAAAAAAAAAAAAAAAAAGATTTCTTAATGTAAATTAGAATCTGCATTCTTTCCTAATTTATATATTTTGTATTAGTATAGTATAATACAACCGGTCATAAAAATAAACCAGGTGTAGATGCTTTAGTACATAAGGATAGATACACAGTCAAAAATAGTTAGATATGAATGAACAAACAAGCTATAGCATAGGTGAGTCACTCACCATTAAATGTATTGTGACTTGTGGAACTATGTGACTTACAAAGATATACAGGGTGGGCCATTTATATGGATACACCTTAATAAAATGGGAATGGTTGGTAAAATTAACTTCCTGTTTGTGGCACATTAGTATATGTATATTATATATATATATTATATTATATATAGTATATTAGTATATTATTAAGGTGTATCCATATAAATTGCCCACCCTGTACAACGAAAATAAAAACATAAAAAATGTTGTATATTGGTATATGCTAATTCTGAATCAGAATTTTGCTAATATACTTTTGATATTCTAAAAAGATTTGCTATTTGTAACAACATACATAACTTACTAACATTTGGAGGCAGGATGGACATGTATCCGATTATTTGTAATAACGGATTTTATAGTATACGAGGTGGTATGAAAACGTTTTGAGACTAGTTTTGTGCCATTCCAACAGATTGGGACAAAAGACATCTTCCTGTGTACAGTATATGTGATTTACCACATCTGCAAATTCATAATTGAACAGCACATTAAAACTGTGCAAATCTGCCACAGAGATTTATATGATTCGTTAAATTTATGGCAATGATTCAGTGAGTTGTTTGAGGCGTTTTAATTGGCATGTGCACTGCAAGAGCAGAAGAACATCACTGAAAGACAATGAGAGATCAGGAAGACCTTCAACGAGCCCAACATCTGAAAAATTTTAAACTCCTCAACAACTTGTGCATGATGATTGTTGGAGAACAATCCACAACATTGCTGCCATTGTCTGTGTGTGTCATAGTCCAGTCCAGGCAATCCTCACGTGTGATTTGAATATGCACTATGTTGCTGCCAAGTTCATCCCCAGGCTGCTGACCCAAGAGCAGAAGGAACACCGCATCAAAGTATGCCAAGAACTCCATCAGTGTGTCATGGATGACCCAGCCTTCATGTCATTGCTAGTGTCAGTACTAGTGACAAAACTTAAGATAAAGCAATAGGCTTCACAGTGGAAGAGCCCATCATCTCGATAACCAAAGTACATAAGACAGGTCTGCAGCTCGACCAAGTGCATGCTCATCATCTTTTTCAACATACACAGCACTGAGAATTTTTACCAATTTTCAGACCGTCAATAGCAAGTTATTCTGCCAAATTTAAAAGCATCTGAGGGAGCGACACCTTTTGATACCACCTTCTATCTTTTGCCAATGTCTGGGAAATGTGACCCTATAATAGATTTTGCTTTTTTAACTTGTGTTATAAAACATATCTATAGGCATGCATATAATAACATACAGTCACTTTTTCATGTCTTTCTGTCAGGAGTCCAAGGACTTTGCTGTGTGTTGTGCCTGATATTTCAGTGTTTGGCGGAGAATGGCGGAGGTATAGGCAGCCTATCACAGTCCCTTTATCTCTGATACGATTCGATGGGATGATCTACAGAAGCTCATTCACTTTCACATATACACCAGAGCACAGCTCTTCCTCTCAACCATGCGCTGTTGCTGAGAGAACGGCCAACTCAGACACACTCATTGACACCATACACCAAGAGTTTACCAGAACCAATTTTCACCTGTTCATGCAGAGCTGACAGATACTGAGGTAAAACTAAAAAGAATACCATTTTTTTTAAGAATGCACACAATTGTTTGTTTATCTGCAAAAAAAATACATCTACAGTATGCAAATAATAAAATAAAGTCTAGAATTTAGCTATTTTCAAGTTAAAATATTATAATAAAGTAAATATAAGATTTGTAATGTCATGGCCAAAACTGACTACAATCTCAATTTCCACAATGCACCTCCAACTACAATGACATCTTCATTCAATCAACATTTAGTTATATAGCACCTTAGGGCAACCTTAGTTGAACCAATGTGCTTCACAGCATGAAAATAAATGACAATAAAATCGCAATAAAATAGCAATGAAATATTCAAAACATATAAAATCATTAAATACCAAAAGTAATTCTAAATAAATGAGTTTAAAATTTTGCTATAAACAGGGTAATATTAAGTAACTTGAAATGGTGTTCCAGAGTTTGTGACTGACCATTGCAAAGGAGTGATTCCCTCCATTGTTTGCACCTTGACCGAGAGACCACTAATATGTTTTGGTTAGCAGAACGTAAAGCTCTACTTTGTTGGTAAAAGCTTAATGTCTCACACAAGTAAGAAGGAGCCAGGCATTTAATAACAATAAAGACAAACATCAAAAGTTTAAACTGAACCTGGAACCAGTGGAAAGATTGCAGAATTTGTGTGATGTGATCATGTTTACGAGTATTAGTCAGCATACTGTACGAGCCTCAGCATTTAGTTGTAGGCGAAGCAGACGAGCTTGAGTGACCTATAAAAGTATAAATGGCTTTCTCCAGGTCACTCCGATTCAGAAAGGGCTTGACCTTTGTGAGAAGGCAAAGATGGAAAAAGCCTGCCTTGACAACCTTGAGTCAATGTGTGTCTGAAAGTGTAAACTGTCATCTAAACTGACCCCCAAATGTTTGATTGCTTGGCTAAAATGAGGGAGCAGCAACAAAACTGTGAAGGTTGGAGGTGCCAAGGTTCACGTGGAGCCAATTCTGTGACAGCCAAAGTTTGATTTCATGCATCTGAGGATAGATTCAAGTGCATCAGAAGAATTTTGCATAACTGGCAGATAGATTGTGACTAATGACAGCATGTACAAAGAAAACAAAACAGAGCCCTTAATGGAACCCTGTGGAACACCAGAGGTCAAACGGGCTGGGGAGGAAGAGAGATCACCAATCATAACACAGAAAGACCTATTTGTTTAATATTACAAATTCCGCAGTATGGGACCTTGAAGGCCAACTTGTTGTGCCAAATTCGTCAGGAGAATCAAGTGATCAAAAGCTGTAGTGAGGTCCAACATCACGAGCAGCCGAGTTTTTTTTTTTTTTTAAATCAAAGGACAAGAGACAGGACATTCTGTACTTTCAATAGAGCAGATTCAGTGCTGTGACATGTTATAAAGCTGGATTGGAATTCTCTACAATATGATTTAATTCTAAAAAGACTAGATAAAGGCAACTTTTTCTAAAATCTTAGATAAAAAAGATAAATGGCACAATAGTTAGACAATACTGTAGGATCACCAATGAGAAATGAGACTCAAGTTTGACCTCACAAGTTGACCTTGATTCATGTTTCAGAACATTGCAAGATGGAATTCTAACAGACTGAATTTTATTAAATAACATCCTAGAACGATTTAGATTCTTTAACTACATTTTGATAGTCAGAAAAACTGTACCCAGCGATGCATGTAATTTGTCCTTCTTCCATCTGCACTTGGCTTGTCTGCAGAGCTGTGCAGTGAGGATTAGTGTTAGTATCATTAAGCCAAGTGTCAGCTTTGGTTTTCATAGGTCTATCCTTGTAAGCAGGTGGAATAGAGGGTATAGATAAAATCTACTGGACACAAAGGAGAAGCTAGGTCTTCCTGGACCTGGCCTTTGATAGCAGAAAGTAGAGCAGTAAATAAAAAATTACAGGGAAGTCCGAAATACAAATATCAGTTATTTCTGAGATGGATACTGAAAGTCCATGTGCAATTATAAGGACATGTGGCCATGTTGATGCTTAGGGTCATTTATTGATTGTGTGAAGTCAAAAGTATTCAAAAGACTTACAGTATTTACCAGTTGGCTGGACGGACAGGAGACATGAATATTAACATTTCTACAGATAAGAGGTCAAACTGTCATATGCATTAATTCAGAAAATATGAGTTGTTTGATTTTTGTATTTAGGTGGACGATAGTAAAGTAGTACACAGTACAGGATATGCTAACTGAATCAAAACTAGTTCTAGTACTTGGACTACAACACTCACAGTTCACCTGATTACTGATTGAACACACCTAGACTTAATCAACACTACATTTAGCACACTCACAAATAATGAAAAATATATAAATGTATTATTCCTGTGTTTATTACACTTTATTAAAAACTTCTGGTTTTGACCGCCTGATCTCATTGCCTGATCTCTTGCTTGTGTTTAACTTGATTTCTGGTTCATGATTTGAATGTGTGTTTTAATAAATAAATAAATAAACATACACACCCAATTACCATCTGAGATTATTATTAAGACTGTTTAACTCATTTAATGCTCATTTTTCTCGTTTATTTCTAGAAAGATATACGTATACACAAAAAGGTTTATTGATCTTAAACTGTTACTATTTAAACTTGTTATATATTAAAAACTAAAATGTATGGCTTTTTCGAACAGAATGTTTCAATCATGATTGCCTTTTGCCCTTATTTACATCCGAGAGCAGAGGCAGTGTGTTTCCCCAAACAAAGTGTGTTTTTTTTTTTTTTTTCATCCTCTGTGTTGCATTAAAGCCCTTTTGGTAGCAGTGTAATTGCTAAGCAACTTGACTTGATAATTCTCCTGGTGTGAATATTCACCAGAAAAGAGATTCAATTCATTGTGGTTTAGCTTGTTTTGATGGCTTTGAGTTGATCGCTACCACACTAGTCAATATTTGGGTTTTTTGTCTTGACTTGTTCTGTGTCTTGAACTCTTCACTTGCTTTATCCAGTAATTGTACATATTCTTTCAGTACTATTTAGCATTTAGTTGGAGTTCTGTGGAATGTATCACCAGCAACTATTGCACATCATGATTCCCTTTGAAACCTCAAAATTGTTGATTTCAGGAAGCTGGATGGGCTTACAGAAATTCATAGAGTGTCTGGCTCTCCCATAATCATTTTTAAAAAATCACTGAGCTACTAAATACTCTGACAACATAATGCCAAAAAAACATTCCAGAATGTCTGATTTCATTGTCTTTATTGGACTCAATGAATATGAGTTAGCAGGGAGATGCACAGACAGCTGGAAGAAGCTCTGGTACAATAGTATTAAATGTCAAACTAAAATCCTAGGAAACTAGGATCCTGGCCTAGGTTGACTGTTATCTACAGATACATTCGCCCTATATGCAAACTACTGAGGCTAAACAACTATACTCTGAGAAGCTTCAAAACAAGTTCTCTGCTTATGAGAACTCTGCTTATTTCTGGAAAGGCCTTAGACACCCAGAAACCTAAAGCCTTCCACTACTTTAATGGCCTATGTTTAGTCAGTGACCTGAATGAGTTCTACTGTCTTTTGAAAGACAAAAGGACTTCTTGCCATTCACACCAGCTCTCCAGGTTCAACTCAGCCACCCAATCTAAAGCCAAGGTCAATTCCCAGCTGCTTACCTCAGAGAAACATCATCCTCCTCACACAAAAAGCACTCAACATTCAGCAGAGGAATGTTAACAGCCTGTTCAAAAGGCAAAATCCATGAAAAGCAGCTGGACCAAACTCTGTTTCTCCCTTCACCCTGAAGCACTCTGCTGACCAGCTGCCTCCTGCATTAACTAACATTTTTAACACCTCTCTGGACACCTCTCACATTCCAGCCTATTTTTCACTCTTCCACCATTATTCTGATCCCAAAAATCTAAGGACCACAGGAATTAATGTCTACAAATATGTTGGCCTGGCCTCTGTGTTAATGAAGTCAATTTAGCACCTTGTGGTGTCCTATCTCAAAGACATTATAGACTCACTCCTGGACCTGCTCCATTTTGTCTACAGAGAGAGACAAAACAGAGAAAAAAGTGGCCCTCCACTTCATCTGCCAGCACCGGGACTCTCCAGGAAATTATGCCCGGATTCACTTTCAACACCTTAATCCCTGCCCTGCTGCAAGACAAGCTCTCCCACGTTAGCATGCCAGACTCCATCTCCATCACAGCCCTCCTGCCAGAAAGGAAGTGTCATGTAAAGCTGGTCACCATCAACAGTTTATTCTTTACTCTTCTCCCTGTATACAAAGAGGTACACCTCCTGTCATCAGTCCATTCAGCACTTAAAGTTACTGACACCACTCTGATTGGGGTTAACTTCCAAAGGTGATGAGTCTGACTACAGATGTACAGATTAATCACCTGCTGACCTGGTGTGGAGTAAACAGCTTGGGGCTCAACACCCTAAAAATAGTTTAGATGCTAGTGGACTTTAGAAAGAACTTACCCTAACTCACCTTGTGTGGCTCTCCAATCAGGATTGTATAGTCCTTAAACTTCCTGGGCACCATCATTAACCAAAACCTCATGTGTGAGCTTAACATCAGCTCCCGCAACTCCCACAGCAATTTCAACAGCTCCAGTCAGGTACATTTCTATGTTGCCATCACTGAGTCTACCCTAACCTCTTCCACCACCTGATACGCTGCCTTCACTGCCAATGACACAAAAAGATTGCAGAATAATATTCAGTGTGCTGAGAGATTGTTTGGCTGCAGTATGCCATCACTCCAGAAGTTACAGGAATCCAGGACACTTAAGCGACTGGGCAACCCCTCCCATCCTCGACACAAACATTTTGAAATATTACCCGCTGGAAAGTGGCTCCGGTCAGTCAGGACCAAAGCTAGATGGCATATGACATATCTGTGGTTGCCTTAATAAACAAGGCCTAAGACTCCCAGTTACAATCTTATTAATGTAATGTTTTACATTAACTTAACTTAACATATGCATATATTCAATGTAGATATATTTTCTCCAAAACAAATTCCTTGCACATGAAAATCTACTGAAAAAACATATTTTGATCCTGAAATCATTATACTTCCACATCTCCATTTTTACTGTGGTTTGATGTTCATTCTACCTACTGTAGACAGCATACATTATGTATTGTCAATGTCAGCCTCAGGGCCGCATATCTGACATGCATAATAGATGCATAATTATCTATTTTCTCAGCTCATCAAATCTCTCAGCTAGGTTGACTTTGGGTCAGCCTACTACAAATTGGTCAATTTGTTTGAAAAGTAAAATGATATCATCTCCAAACACGGTTTGCTGTTGAATTATTACAAATACCATATGGAGAAGAAAAGGCATTCCCACTGCTTTGACCAATACAATGCTGAGTGGTTCTCAAAAAATATCAGTCTGCAAGCTTGAGGTTTGTGAGAATTTTACCCATTGATTAAGAGGTCAACCTTGTACAGTCTGGACAACCATAATTATACCACTTAGCCTAAGCTTAATGCATGCAAGCAGCATTGACTGTCCAAGGTCACCCCAATACCTGACCTGAAGCACACCAGCCAAACCTGCCAAACCAAGACGTGGATATAATGTCTGACATCTGTTCTCTGGTGCTGCTTTTATTAACATGGTTACAAGGAAGCATCAAAACATAGCTAGGTTAATTGTTTGATGTAAGCTGCTATGGCATACCATACATATTGCCTACTCTCTCCTACCTAATCTCTTAACACCCATTTGTAAAAAAAAAAAAAAAAAAAACGCTGGGTCATCAATTTGCAAGTACTTCCTAATGGCTAATATATTCTTTTTTGGCTCTTAAAAACAGATGGGCAATTAAAATGCTTCCATTCATGTTGCATTTTATTGTTTATTTATTTATACAGGTTAAAATTAAGGATTTTCAAAAGAGGAAAATAAGAAAGAAAGATGTTAGTCAATTGCTAACTCACTCATTAAGTTGTTAAAAACAGGTCACTAAACAGGTTCAAATATGAAAAAGCCTTGTTTTGTTTATTTATTTTCATTTGATGAGGAGCAGATATAAGTGTGCTGGTAAACATATTGACTCTATCCCACTCGGGTGCAAAAGCTCCAGCGTGAGACACGTCCTGCGCTTCCGCAGGCACATTTTAAAGGTTTTAAATAACCAGGATGGAACACTTTATGCATTTTAAGTGTAAAGAGGGGGAGAACAGCTATACTGTTTTTGCCACCACGGGGTGTCTGAGGTGCTTTGAGTGGGGAGATATCGGACATAAAAGCCTGAGCTGTCCACACGGAGCTGTGCAGCCCTGGAGCTCAGGGGATGACTCAGCCAGGAAACTGCGGCAGCAGCACGGGAACATCCAAAGAGAAAACCTCATCGACACCAGAGCAGCAACACAACTGAGTCAGAACTCATGAAGGTCAGTCTTGAACACACAGACACCACAGGGACATACACAGCACTCAGCGCTGACACAAACACCGCCATTATAGTAAACAGTGCGAGCGTAAATCCTGATGCATGTACAGTATTCAGCGCGGAACCCCTAGAAGGAGCACTCAGTCGCCCCTAACGCTGACCACGCCCCTAACATCTGCAGGGGTACGAGGTACTGGAGCCACAGGTCTGCACACCACCACTGACACCCAAAGAAAACACTGCAGCTAAATCCAGGAAAAAGAAGACAGGAGACGTCAACTACAGAGCCGATCACCAAATAAAAAACCACAACCGAAGTCTGAGCGCAGCAGCAATGGATAGTGAAGTAGCAGGGTGCAGCACACACACAGGGAAAACAGCAAAGAGAGGTGGAGGAACAAATAAACCAATTTTTACAGCTAACTGAAAGAGAAAAGATACAGATGGTTAATAAAGTTTTTCCAGGAAACAGTAAAATGGTCAAAACTCTCGCATCAGGCAAAAAGAAACTGAGACCTGGTCCCAGCAGGGAAAAATACAGGCTGTAAAGACAGACAGTAGCCTGAGTCAGAGCCACACAATGAACACATCTCATTCATGACTATAAACTGGACTATGAAATATATTGTAATAGGGGAAATGAACTTTAAAAAAATACTGAACTAAGACTTTAAAAGAGGTTGGGGTTATTGGTGGGGTAGAGGGTCACAATGGTTTTCCTTTTGAAAAAAAAATTGTAAATATATTAATACATTGTGTGTGTCTATGTGTGGATGAATGAGTGTATGTAAGTGTGCATATAAAGTGAAAACGTAAATCGTTTCACAATAAAGTATGCATAAAACTCACAAACTCTCTCTCTCTCTTTCTCACATGCGCATACAATCTGAGGGAATTATCACTCTGATGCACTTTGGTAGGCTTTTCCATCCTACCATTTACAATCTCTTGATTTTCTTCTTTTTAATCGATTTCTGCATGGTACAAGCTTCCTCTCTGCCTTCATACATTTCCCTTATTTCCTGAATGACTGTTGAATTTCACATAATATTTGCATTTCATTGTATTCTCTCTTAATCAAGTTTGTTATGAATATAAATAGTAAAACAATGTTTTGTTTATGATTAAACACGATGTAAAAATCGTAAAATTCTTTACGTAACTTAACTGCCTTCAGGGGCATCATAGAGGTGGAGGTGAGGGGAGTGGGACTGACTACCCAGGGCCCCAGAGAGGAATTAAAAAAGGTCACTTTTGAGTGATGCACTGTCAGTAAGACCAATCGTGTCAGGGGGCTTAAAAGAAGGCCTGAAAAGAGTAGGCTGTAGTTGAACCCAATTTAGGCCCCTCTCAGTAAACAGACCAACCAGGAAGTTACCTGGAGAGTTTAGTTGCAGGACTAATTCACCACTTATGCCATATGTCCAGGAAACACAGACACCAATTCACATTATTCTAAGAGAATTAGTCAGTTTTAAAAGACTCATTGGACATCACAGATGACTCCAGACGAACATAAATCTTTAAAAGCCTTTGGCACATACCCACCTTCTCATTCAAAGAGTTTTCTTTATTGTGTTCTTTATTGTGTTCTTTATTGTGTTCTTTATTGTGTTCTTTAGCCCAAACAAGTCTCTTCTGCTTGTTGCCTGTCCTTAGCAGTGGTTTCCTAGCAGAAATTGTACCATGAAGGCCTGATTCACACAGTCTCCTCTTAACAGTTGTTCTAGAGATGTGTCTGCTGCTAGAACTCTGTGTGGCATTGACCTGCTCTCTGATCTGAGCTGCTGTTAACCTGCGATTTCTGAGGCTGGTGACTCGGATGAACTTATCCTCCGCAGTAGAGGTGACTCTTGGTCTTCCTTTCCTGGGCCGGTCTGCATGTGAGCCAGTTTCTTTGTAGCGCTTGATGGTTTTTGTGACTGCACTTGGGAACACTTTCAAAGTTTTCCCAATTTTTCGGACCGACTGACCTTCATTTCTTAAAGCAATGATGGCCACTCGTTTTTCTTTACTTAGCTGCTTTTTTCTTGTCATAATACAAATTTAACCTCTTTGAATGAGAAGGTGTGTCCAAACGTTTGGTCTGTACTGTAAGTCCAGATATATAGAGTAGGAATACAGACCGAGACTATATGGGATGCTTGTAGGAACTTTCACTGGTCGACTCAATCTCTGTATTGGTGGCATCTGATGTAGAGGAGTGATGGTCCAGGGCAGGGAGTGAGTAAAAGTTATAGATTGGCCATTTAGATTTCTTGTCATGCCCATTAGTTACCACCTCACAGGGTAAGTTTCAAAAGTTAAAAAGGGAAATTCTTAACATCATCAAAAAAAATGTGCACCGATCAGAAAACACTACCAAATTAAATGTTAAAATAATCTTGTTTGCTCATCACCAAATGCTTAAGAGTAGTACAGGAGTACACATGATAATACCGATTGGGCTGCATTCAATAACGTGTGTTTTCAAAACATTTAAGGGCTTATGCCAGTGGAATGGTCTGACTGTGACTGTGCAACTGTCCTATGATCATGAGCACTTTCGTTATTGAATACAGCCCTGATATACTATCATATGCACCCCTGTACTCCCATGCTGGGCAGGTAGATGCAGCAGAGAAGAGAGGATTAAATATTGCTGTGTTTTTTGTGGGAGATAGGTGACTGTCTGGATAAAATAAAAACACTAGGCGCTTTGCTGACCATTGCAGTCTACATCTGGAGCTCTGTCACTTACACTGTTCTAAGGGAAGAAATTGGTCTTTTTTCCTTTTATGTGTGATTTTGTGTAAATGCAAGAAGTAATGGCACATAGTATACTCAGTCTACCTTTGTATCGTGTGCTTGTAGAAGCCCAGTTGAATGAAGTTACTGGACCAGTTCATTTATTTATTTTGCCACAGAAAATAAACCCTCTTCTGTCTGGAAAGACAGAGGTTGTCCTTCATCTCATTACTCCCACCATTTAAAATACAATGCAGACATTTACAAAAAAAAAGTTGGAGTGTCAGACCAGACAGGTTACAAGTGCTGGGTTTACTCCGGTCTCATTCACAATGTTCCCCAGGATAGGCTTCTGAATAAATGCAATCTTGTCTAGGATAAAAACTTTATCTAAAGATTGAATTAATTAAATTTTCTTTATGAGGTCAACCTGTAATTACACTGAACATCCTGGCAAAGGTGGCCAGGTGTCAAAACCAGAATTACCAGAATTAATGGAATATTTCAAGACTTGCACTGTAACAGACACACACACCCACATACACGGCTAGTAGCTTGGATGATCAAAAGAAACTTTATACATCATATTTAAATCAATTTGCTCCAAAATTCACATTCACTTCAGCTGACTTTATGCACAATAAAGCAAATGTGGAAAAACATATGGCTACCCAGAATGTAACTAACAGGATAATATTAAAAAGAAAATTAAATAAACCAATGGTTCTGCTGCTTCTAGCAAAATATTTTAAAAGATTTCATCGAAGCAGTGTTAGGGGAACATGCACCTGGCATGGCTATGATTTTTTCCCCTTAGATCTTAGAGCTTCTATCCTCTGCACATAAAAGTCCTTTGTTCTGGATATCTGTGTGTCCCATTTATACATCACCACTATCCTAAACCAACAAGGAAGAGTGAATTAAGGTCATGATTGACAAGGATTCCTGAGGCCAGATGATTAGGGAAACTTTTTGGCAAATTTTTGACTGAGAAAAATGTTTAAGGGAATTTGTTTTCACAAAAGCTTGAGACAGAAAAAAAAAAACTTGGGTTTTGTTTGAAATTGTACTGGCATGTGACAGCGCACATGTTTTTATATCTGCCCAATTACTATTCCATTAAATCTTGGTGTTTGTACAACTACTGTGCTAGCTACACTATAGACTCTGTTGTTGAAAAAACGATCATGGGTGGATCATTTCAAGTGCTTGTAATGGTGAAATAGAGTAATGGAGCATGCCTATTCCTCTCTCATTGAAGTCGGAACTATCATCGTTATTGCAACACTGACCGATGGGGTGCTGTCTGTGTTGACTTGCTTACGTGGTCTTATAGAAATTAAAATTGTTTGTCACAAGTTAGAGTCATAGTCTAAAAACATAATGCAATAAAACAAAATAAGTGAAAGAAATACATTTGATTGAATACTATTATATTTTGTTTAATAATAAAGTCATTTTAAGCACTCTGGTCACATAATTCCACATGACTTGTGCTTGCATATTAAGTTTTTTTTTTTTTTTTTATAAAACCACAGGACACAAACAAGGACCGTACTTCAATGTAGGACATTGGTTATTTAATATGTACATTTTTACAAGCATACTGTAACAACAGTTGAACCTGTTGCTGAGCATTTTCATGTGCACTGGATATCAGTGTAAAATATATATAAAATTATATAACATATAAAAATATAACATTTTATACTATATTATACATATTTTATTGTTTTCAGTTTAGCATATATAATTAGGTAATATGTAGACTAAATGTTTCAACAGAGTAACTTGGAATGCTTAACAGTATAATATAAATCAACTGATCTTTCACTTTTAACAGATTTTATAACTGTCAAAATAAAAAAATAACTGTCTAAATAGGTTTCATTGTACAATTAGGAGGAGCACAAAGCATGGCTTCATATCCTGAGTGATGATGAGCAGTCATGTGTTAAGTCTTTATATTATTAAAGTTTGTTACAACTTGATAGGAGGAATGTAATCTTCTCATCATCTATGACAATGAGAGCAGAAGGAACCACAGCATGCAAACAAGCACACAGCCCTTAGGCTACAGGATGAAGGGTTTTATTCAAATATGTAACTGGGCGAAAGGAACCACCGTCATCTTGAGGCAGGTGAAAACCTGAAACCTGTTTCAAGCATTACAGACAGGAACATGTTCACGGCGGTTCCAACCAATGGCTACTCCAATAACTTGGAAGGGCACAAAATTAGTGACTAGACACATCAATAAGTTTATTAAGGACATCACTGTCTCCATGAGTTTAATACTGAGTAATCTGCATTCAGAACCGAGGACAAGGCAGCCCTGAGAATACTGTGGTTCAAATTGTTCTGGGCCATCAGAGAGGCAAATGGGGTGGGATGGGGGATTCTAGTGTAGTTAAAAAAGACAAGCAGATATAAATTTCAAACTCGTTGTTTTTAATTTAAGGAACACCTTTGCATAATAAAGCTTTGTCTTTCTTGTGCTTGAAATCAAAGTTGCTGCTTAAATATGGTGGGGCGCTTTGCGCCGGATAGCCGAGGGAAAAAAGAGCTCAGAGCCGAGAATAACGTTCAGCCAAAATCTTTATCGGCCTCATTCAGCATCACAAAATGATATTACAAAACATAAAGTAAAGAAAAGGGTAAAAGAATAGTGCGTTTTGGGGGTGAGCAGCACAGCTCCGACTCCGTTCTCTATTCCTCATGCACACACCTCCACAGCGCACACACCGAGGACGGGGCAGCAACTCTTAAAAGGGCAACATACATACATAATGTGGTATACAACATAGTAGTGGCCGGTACAATGTCCAGGGGTTTGCTTCATGAGAATTTGATGGCATTACGCTTTCAGCTGGGTCTGCATCACTGGCATCTGTTTTGTCAGTCTCCATCATTCTTGTAAATTTAGCGCATTTGTTCTCCCTGCCCATCAATCAATCAGTGCAGTAGTTTCCGGGGTAATTTTTCCTTCCCCGTTGCATTATTTTTTATTATTTTTCATTTTTTATTTATTTATTTTTTACTCAGTAACGAATATGATTTAAAATGTAGCAAAGTACAATCCTTCAAACAAAGCATACTTAAGTAAAAGTAAAAGTACAGACTACTACTTTAAAAAGTAGAAGTACACAAAAAAAACGATTCAATTACAGTAACACGAGTAAATGTAATTCATTACTTTTAACCTCTGCTAAATAAATTACATATGTTAAAATGCATCACAATCCAATCATGTCATTCATTTAAAGTCATTCATTTAAATGTCATGCACAAAAAATAAACTACATTATACAACACCAAATAGAATGATCTAAGTAGATAAATAGGAAGACAGTCAAACATTCTTTCAATTTTTGGAACATGAATTTTGTGTGGGTGTTACTAAGTCCTCTGATCATCGTGCACATGCCCACATGCTTCCTTCATAGTTGCAAGCCAGTACTAACAAATACCACTAAAGCTCTGATTTTATTCCAAAGAATTTCTGAACACAAAAAGAAATTCTGAGGATAGCCAAAACACTATTTACTGAATCACCAAGCAATTCAAAATGCACCTCACAGAACCTGAGGAAAACAACCAACAACAATAAAAATGTAGCTCACTAGTGCTGTATATTTAAAAATAAAATTCATCCTTTTCCCAGACAGCACACACTGTGTCTTCAGACTTGGAGTACTCATCAAGCTCATCAAAAGTCTCAAAAGGATGTTCGCAGGGATGTTCACGAAAGTCAAGCAGCTTGAGAAATCAAGTTCATCAGTCAGTAAATAAATGTTAAATAAAGAAATTTTTCTGTGTAACTGAAAAATATATTTGTGGAAGCATTTACATGTGGATGATGAAATAGAGTTGCACTACATTTATTTGTGAAATACAACACTGTCCTCATTCCATGTTATATAACGAGGCAAATGCATGTATGTTTTGCATAAGATACAGTACGCCAAAGACAAAAGCCCTTAATCTGGATACAAGAAACAGCTAAAACAATAACAGTTATGGTGGTGATGTTCGGATTTGTTTCTGAAATTAATGTGCTCATTGTTTTTTCTCCCTCTCTCTTACAGGCTGTCAGGTTGACTGGTGTTTACTGTTTACTGTTCCTTCTTGGCAGAAGTACTTTTTGATGGCATTCAGTCCGTCATTAAAGTTTCTTTAATCGAATTGTTTCTCTTCATTATACACACATAACACATAAGTGTGTAGTTTCGGATGTCAGTATTTAATTAATCGTCTAAATATTTTCTTGGGGCATTTTAATTAAATGTTAATGTTTCTGACATAATGACAATTAGCAAATGTCCTCTGTGCTGCATCTTACCAATATAACCTTATATATCAAATAGACATCAACCTATAAAATTTGACACCTGTATATGTTCTGTCATCCAAACCTCGATGGGAGCATTTTTGATAAAATGCTGACATCTCAGCAACATAATAAGCAAACACTTTCTGTGATACATATTGCAGATATAACTTGATACAGTACTGTGAAAAAGTTTTTGTCTCCTCCCTGATTTTTTTTTTTATTACTAAAGAGTAAATCTTTAGTAAATACAAAATGCTTTTTTTAAATGATGGTTTAATTTATTACGAAAGAAAATTGTCCAAACCAACCTGGCCTATGTGTACCTGCCTCCCAAGTCATGATTATGATGAAACTGAAACTTTTGGAAAGTTGAGTTAAAGTTCACTTGCCACACCCAGGCCTGATTACTACCAGACCTATTGAATCCATAAATCACTTAAATATAACCTGTCTGACAAAGTGAATCATGTTGAAAGGTCTAAAAAAAATAAAAATAATAAATAAATAAATAACATAGTCTAAAGATGAAAAATTAGCATGTATCAATCTGGAAAGGGATGCCATGGGATTTTCAAGGGACAACATTGTCCAGACATGATATATGCACAATGACATGGTTGCACAATGACCCAATCATACTGGTGATCCATGGCTTTTAATGAAGACAACAGCATGCCCTTTTTGTTTAACAGAAACAGAAATTTAATTGAACAAAAAACAAATGACTCACAATTTTCCCTCCCTTAATCATCCACTATTACATTCACATTACAAACCACAGTATGTTCACATTACAAGCTACATTATGATTTTCATCATGATGGCTCATAGTCATAATTACAGTATAAGTGACTTTTATCCGATTCTAATGTCAATCCACCAGTCCTCTAAACACATGCACACATTGATACTTATTTGCTCACGCCATCTGGGTTAAAACACGTCATGAATTTGTGTGAACACAGTTAGTTCACTGTATGCGTTGCGGTCCAGAAGAATGAAGAAATCTATTAAATTCCTGTGCTGACTGACATCAGTGAGCGCCCCACACATGTGCAGAGGCAAAAAAAAGTTGCAAGAATTCTCATCTACCCATTCTCCTTCACAAATCGCTTGACCAGGTATTGGATATTTATCTGATCAAAGACCACATAAATAAATGACTCAGATCCTGCCTGAAAAGCATCAGATTTGTTGATTTAGACAGTCCTAAAAAAAAATCAAATCTGCTTCACAGTAGTCTAAAAAATCCAAATTGAGTCACTTTTGGCTGGTAATATGAACATAACCTTAGCTAGCAAAGAAAGTCCCACATCAAAAACAGCTCAATAACTATAAGAATTCCTATTTAATATTGCAATAACTCAGTCAAGCTGTAAAACGTTATTAATACTAAATACCTTACTGGTGTAGGCATAATGGCACGCTGATCTACTAAAAGAATAATCCCACTAATAATACACCAAAATCTGGTTAGCTGTTTAGTTAACCAAATGACATAAAATAAGATACAGCAGAAGTGGCTGAAAGAAAAATGTTTTAAGTACATTGAACCAAATTGCATTTGCTGGAAAGAGAAGGTGAGTGAAAGGGGAGTTTGAATCTTGAAAGGAGACTTAGGTTTTTCCCCGTCCTCTCTCCTTACTTTCATGCAGCTCTTTTCCTTTATTCCTATGGGAACCCCCCCCCCCCCCCCTTCCTTCCTCAAAGTCAATAAGTTTAACTGCTGGCTCCCTCGAGTTGCGCACATGCGGTCACGAGCATCAAGGCCCAAATGCATGTGTATACTCTCTTTCTTTCCCCCACACCACCCCCACCCCCCACACACAGTGTCAGAGTAGATACAAGGGCTCCTAGGGGGTACATGTGTGGAGGGTAGGCAAAAAGATTACATTAATAGAATTTATCTTTATTTTTAGCCATCTTGGGTATGAAATAAAAATAAAAATACAAGTATAAGTATATTATTTTATTCCCACATATAAGTGTGGGAATAATAGTGTTAAAACTTTGACTTGGGTTGTGAGGCTTGCAGAAGTAAATAGCATACATACCTTTATGAATACAGGCAAGGCAGGGTATCTGAGCTTGCTGGAGTCCCTACCTCAAATGACAGATTAACATCTGCTATGTCACTTAAAGTTACTTGCAATAAGTCATCTGGAATAATCTCTGTGGTTGTTCCTGTGTGTGTGTCAATGACAGAGAACCGTAACATTTGGAAACTGCTCTCTGTATTAATAGACACTTAAAGTAAAACCACCTTCATTAATCAAAGCATCAGCAGGAGTCAGAAGAATAATTTTCAGTCTCAAGATAACCAAGATGACAAAAGATGACCACTATGCTTGGGAAAAGGATACTGGTGTTGCGCGAGGAGATATCATGGCTTTGGATCTGGCAAGATTAATTTTCTAGAATCTGATCTTAGAGACACTGAAGAAGATATTTTGTGAGAAATAAGGGACAACAGTTTCCCAAGATGATTTTCTTTCTCTTTACACACTAAAGAAAGTAGTTCTTTGAAATAATAAACGGCACTGAAAGCTGCAACTGCACCTTAATGAAAGACCAAAGCTACCTAAAAATATATATATATTTACTTCTATAAGACTTAAAAGATACCTTAAAAACTCTTGAAGGATGCCACACACGAAGAGTATTACAGTATATTGAATTCACTGCTCTACTACCATTTTCAATGCAAAAATACTTGTCTTGCCAGCAATAAAATATGAGTGGATGAGGTCTAAGTGGTCTTATATTGCTGAATAGGCTCGTTATTAAGTTAGGGCCTCCTAATACATATTTTAACCTTATAAATCTGACATTTGTCATGTATTATCTTGTGGTTTATTGTACCCAGTCATGCAAAAACTTTTAAAGTAAGCAGTACAATGGAGCACTGGGAAATGAAACAAAAGAAGACATATACACACATTGGTATAGGCAGCCTTTCTGATTTTAGTTTTAATACATATAAGCATTTTGTTTGTCTCAATTCTGACCCTGAATTCTTTGTTCCTTTAATGGTGCTCCCATTGAATTCAGACTACTATGACTCACTTTAAAAAAAAAGCCAGGTATAAGCCATTTCTTTACCAGAAAGCCTAAAAGACAAAGTGAGTTCATAGGACAGGCCGTCAGCAGTGTTCATGGTAATATACAGATCACTCAGTAATGGCAAAGGGAAAAAATAGTTTTCAGTGAAATGACATTAATTTTTAATTTTCCTTTACATCATCCATATTGATTCATAACATTTTTCTACCTGGATATTGGGTTGCTATGGGCAATGCAGAGAGGTAGCATCATCTTTAACTTAGTTCTCTCACCTGACCTGTTAGTGGCTATTTTCTATTAAAAAAGGATTCCTATATCCATCTATAGGACAAAAAACATCAGTCCGGGTTAGTTCAAAATGTCAATTCACTGTCCAGAGAGCTACTGTAAATGTAGCATAAAGCTCAAATTCTAATAGAATAAAAAACTGACAACTGATATAGCTAGCTGTTACTACATATGTTTTAGCAAGAAGTAGGCTATTCACAAGACATTCTTATCTTTTTTCTAGAAGGACTTGGTTATTAACAATAAGGTTGGCTTAAATAGCCATGAGGCATATACCACAAGGTATATGGGACTGTCTGGCAACTTAACATTAAAGTACAACAGCACTGTGAATTAACATAAAATCAGAACTGATCTTTAGCAAACTACACCTATGTCAGCTATCACTTATATAATATATCGCTTATATTTTAATTTATCTGTGTTTTGAATCCAAATGTAACATAGCTAAACTGTCATAACATTTTAAACTGTCATAAAATCCTCCATACATCAACCAGAAGAACTATAGTAAAAAAACTCGGCAGCTGTAATCTGAACCATTCTATAACATATAAACTACGTCCCCATTTCTTTCCACTGGCACGCAGACTAACATTATGTAAAATATGCCGCCACCTACTTTTTAGTGTGTAATGTTATGCCATCATTAATACTGAACATTACACCATTAGCTAAACCTGTAATTGCTGATCATGTCGCTAAACAGATTGAACTGTAACTGTGCTTGAGTATCTCTGTTCCTCAACCTCAAGGAGCAGAAACCCATAGCTTATTAACATTTTGGAATCTCGTCCTTCAATGTTTTATTTTATGTGTAAGTAATGGTTCTTTTGATGGATTTTCAGGTTGAATCCTGTGTTTAGCACTGCACCACTTGAAGTGGAATTGAAAAAAACAAACCCAAGACGCATATGTGTTTTTAAAAAATGCTATTTTAATGCCAATTGTAATGTTAATGTACAATAAATGAGTAATTGAGAAAATGAAAAACTGATATTAGACCTTTTATTTACTCTGTAGAATGAGTTTAAATATAAAATCAGATGCTCAGTAAATTTTGCTTCTGCTTTGCAGAAATAAGCCCTGCAAATTTTTGCCTCATATAAAACACACACTGTGACACTACTATAAGTTTTTTTTTGTAAGTGACCAATGTTAAAAGACTAGCCACCCTTTATTGCTGGGAATTGTGCTTTCAATATGAATGCTTGCGCATTAATAAAATGTGATTTCAGTATGAATATTTATTATTCTAATCATGATGGTGGAGACTAGAAATGGCAAATAATGACTGTAAGCCTGCAACAACTGAGGAATTATTGGTATAATGCTGTCTTCATCTGTACAAAGATTGGATGGTCCTTTTCCTTGAATGTTTTTTTCTATGAATCAATGGCAATTGTAAATAGTCATCATCTCACTACAGACAATGTGAGTGATCCTAACTCCCAATCATCTGATTACAATGAATGTTTTTTTTCCTGAACTTCCACCACAATGAAAATTTTCTCCTAGAAGATGGTTATAGAAAGCATAGAAAGAATTTAAAAATTTGTTATGTGATGATACAAAATTAAGAGGTAAGACCTAAAATTTGCAGAGACCTTCAAGGTTTTAGAGACAATTCCTGTCCATTATGTACTTGCAAGAAAGGTGATACTAGTCTTGGATTTTCTAAATATTGAATACAAGGATGAATGGCTAACTAACTATTTTCATATTAAACATGATGTGCATGTCTATGACTAAAATAATTCTTTTTGTATTTAATTTATATTATAACATTTATGAATTAAAATAATGCATATTTATACGCATTACATTACATGATTTAGTGGCCAATTTGGATTAGTCGCTCTCTCTGTCCTGGCATTCACAGCAACACTAATCATTTGTAGACATCTATGAGCTCATGAATGTGAGAGTTAGCACTTTCCTCCAATTATATTCAGATGCTCTATAGCATAGTAGGCAGATGGCATCATACAGTAGGCTCAGTTGATAATAGTTGTGTGATGGAGGGGAGCTAGTTACTGGCAAGAGACAAAAAAAAAGAAACGGTAGAAATATCACAGGTATTTACGCTCAAAATATTATACATTGCATGTTACTTCTTGAGTTGAGTGACTATAAAATGTTCTAGCAGAGTGTCATTCAGCATGGGTCAGCATTCAAACTGAAATAAAAAAAAGAATAAAGAAAAAAGAAAAAAAATTAAACAGGCTCCTTCTCTAGGCTCCTGGCTATGGATGAATCCCAGAAGAATCAAACTCATGATCCTGAAAATATGCATCTCTGCCGCTCTAATCAAGAGCCTGGGTTGTACTAATTATTGTGGCAGCAATGGGCCCTGTTTTACCATTTAAATTGATGTGATTTCTCACTCTTCCTATGAGATGAAAAAATGGTCAGTTCAGTGAATGTGCTGCTCCCCCATAAAATTGACTCCAAAAGGTTACTTACAATAATGAATACATTCCTTTAAAGGGCCACCCAGTAATTATTTTCATAAGCGGTCTCTATTGCTGTATGGTACCCACTCTGTGAATTAACCACAGGCCATCTTTTTTACCTCTATGCCTCCACTACCTTCAAGTGAGGGTGGAGAAACCTGAACAATATAGTCACAGATGTGCTGCCAAACCAATGGCAATACCTCAATGACTTGCTATTTCTCCTAAGCTGAAACAGAGAAACATTTCATTCCTATATGTGTGCATTTGGGTTACTGTCAGGGATAATCCCTAGAGGGCGCCAATGCACCCTGAGACTTTTCCGTTTGTAGTTTTCTTAAGTTTCGTTTGTACTTCATTTCCCAGTTTTCATCTCTGTCAGGTGGCGTGGGCGCTCACCTGAACGCAGTTGGTTATTAGTTTCATTATAAATAGCTTGTGTTTGTTCTGTTACGTGTCTTGCAACTGTTAATTTAATCCTTGTAAATACCAGTAAAGGTTAGTTCATGTTTTCTCTGTAGAGATTCGTGTTTTGGTTTGTTTCTACTTAAATTTACAATTGTTTGTTTGATTTCCATGCTTTTCATTGTAAATAAAAACATCATTCTCTCACAACAATGAGACCTCTGCATCTGCCTCGCAGATACCACCAGCATGACAGATTGCAATACCCAACCAGGGGCAGAGCGGAGGAGCCTCCCCTGGAGATTCTTTTAGGGGGGGGGGCTATGATGTACGACCCTTGGGAAGCTGACATAGAGAGCGCGAGAATTATCAAGGGGCGTATCGGCAAAAGGTGAGGTGCAGCAAGGAGAAGGAGATCTGGCAGGGAGACGGAGGTCAAGGCGGAGCAGGAGATGCTAAATGAGCAGCGAAACTGGGATGGCTGCCGGCTGGCGACACGGCGCACACCGTTCAGTAAGGGCGCAGATTGGGGTGACGTGAGTCCCCGCACTGACCGGAAAGCAGAGACCGGGAGGTCCAGATTTGGCGGTGACCAGGGTGAAGGGCCACAACGAGCGTCAGCTGAGAGCGGAGTGTGAACGGGACGAGCAGCAAGGGGCAGCCTCCCAACTTGCCTGGAGCAGCTTTGGGCAGTGCGCCGAAAGGAATAAAGTGCACATTCAAAACCTGCAGGAGCAGGTAGCCATGCTCCAAGGGCTGCTAACGCAGCTAAGCCTCAGAGATGGCCCAGACCTGCCAGCCAGTCTCACTGGAGGTCCAGACCTGCCAGCTCCTTTCTCCTGTGTCAGCGACGATGACAGCGAGCTCGTTTATATACCATTCAGCGACGACGATAGCAAGCTCTTTTACCTGCCATTTAGTGAGAACGACGAGGATATGATGATGAGCTCCTTTATCCGCAGCGCAGCTGCAGCGAAGACAACAAGCTCTTTATCCTGCTGCATAGCAAGCTGCCGCCGCTGCACAGCACTGAAGAGGACAGCGAGCTACCACTGCTGCACCGCGCTGAAGAGGACAGCAAGCTGCCGCCGTGGCTCAACGCTGAAGAGGGCAGCGAGCTGCCGCCGCTGCACAGCGCGGATCAGGACAGCGAGTTTCCTCTGCCTCCACCACCCTGCATCAGCGAGGATGGCAAGATTCCTCCGTGGCCCAGCACCGAGGAGGACAACGAGCTTCCTCTGCCGCTACCGCCCGGCATCAGCAATGACGGCGAGCTTCCTCTGCCGCCCGGCATCAGCAATGACGGCGAGCTTCCTCTTCCTCCACCGCCCAGCATCAGCAATGATGGCAAGCTTCCTCTGCCTCCGCCGCCCAGCATCAGCGATGGCGGCGAGCTTTCTCTGCCTCCGCCGCCCAGCATCAGCGATGGCGGCGAGCTTCCTCTGCCTCCGCCGCCCAGCATCAGCGATGCCGACGAGCTTCCTCTACCTCCGCCGCCCTGCATCAGCGAGGACAATGAGCTTCCTCCGTGGCCCAGCACCGAGGAGGACAACAAGCTTCCTCTGCCGCCGCCGCCCAGCATCATCGAGGACGGCAAGCTTCCTCTACCTCTGACGCCCTGCATCAGCGAGGACGGCGAGCTTCCTCCGTGGCCTAGCACAGAGGAGGACAACGAGCTTCCTCTGCCCGGCATCAGCGAGGACGGCTAGCTTCCTCCGCCTTCGCCGCCCAGCTTCGACGGTGGCATTGTGCCACCCTGCCCAGAGGACAAAATATTCAGCCTCTGTGTAAGGAGGGCAGACATTGAACCCTGGGGAGGATGCCCTGGGCCTCCTGTGGCACCCCGGAGTTGCGCCCTTTGAGGGGGGATTATGTCAGGGATAACCCCTAGAGGTCGCCAATGTGTCCTGAGACTTTTCCGTTTGGAGTTTTCTTAAGTTTTGTTTGTACTTCATTTCCCAGTTTTCATCTCTGTCAGGTGACCTGGGCGCTCACCTGAACCGAGTTGGTTATTAGTTTCATTATAAATAGCTTATGTTTGTTCTGTTACGTGTCTTGCAACTGTTAATTTAACCCTTGTAAATACCAGTAAAGGTTAGTTCATGTTTTCCCTGTAGAAATTTGTGTTTTGGTTTGTTTCTACTTAAAGTTTCATGTTTGTTTGATTTCCATGCTTTTCGTTGTAAATAAAAACATCATTCTCTCACAGCAACAAGACCTCTGCATCTATGCCTCGCAGACAGCGTGACAGTTACGGATATGTCAGGTAGAATGAAAATTATCATTACTTTTGTAATGTGTGAATTTAGGAATATGGGAATGATGTCGAAAAAATGTATAACTGTCAAATTAACATATAATATATTTTTTGTTGTTTGTTCTTTTTGTTTTTTTTCTTTGTTTTGTTATATTAATTTTTATTATATTGCTTAGGTTGTGATGAAAAAAGGATTTGTGACTCTATACTGCATAATCCTGAGCTCTATATATGTTTATTTAACAAAAAAAAGGCTAGTTTTAGGGGGCTATGTGAGACCAAGACAAGAAAACATAGCAATAGAAAATAGCAATATGGCAAAGTGTATAAGAACAACATTTAGCTTTTGATTGTTGGAGATTTTAATATTCACATTCATTATGTTATTAAACATCTGGTTGGTGAGTTTTAACCTTCGATTTTTTTAACCTTGTACAGTTTGTGGCACGTCCTACATGAGAGGGGGGGCACACATTAGATCTTGAAATGTGTTTTCACACAAAATTATGTATATTATATGTATATATTTAGGAGTATCCGTTGTAATATGAGTAAGCAGTCAACACCATATCTGACAATATAAATTAAATGTAATTTAATTACATTTTTTTTAGAAATGAATCAAAGATGATTTGCTTAGCAGTATAAAAGCTTGTGCATTATAAATATTTATTCTGAAAAAGCACATATGTGATTTTTGTTTTAATAAGAAACAAAGTGTATATTGAGGCGTTGTCGTCTATATTGTTTCTACAGAAAAAATAAAAAGCTAAATATCATATACATAAAAATTTTGACAAGACATGTTTATGTACCCTGTCAAATTTCTATATGCAGGCTGAAATGTGATGGTTTGTTGGGATGTGATGGGAATTGTATAAACTGGCCCAACACTAGTAACAAGTTTTTTTTAGGTTTAGTCAATTTTTAGAGAAATTTGAGTATTGTTGTGGGCTCAATTCATT